>JAJHUR010082777.1:0-17513 GCA_027495735.1 Lutjanus campechanus
CCAGCTTGACAAAAAAACTACACAGTTCCAAATTATGGATGGAACAAAATGTCTGATGTGGAATGAAAAAATGGCGAGGGGACTGGAGACCCGAGGGCGAGACCGAAACAATGAGCATCACCTCCGACAATACAAGGCTGCTGTTGCTGGATTCAGGAAAATGCCAACAATTCATCAGAGTGACAGAACACTGAAGAGGACACAAAGGATAGGACAGTGATTTACACAGACAGACAACAGAAAGAGACAAAGAGCGAAGCAGAGGAGAAAGAGAAGCAGTGCTCGGGCAGTGTGGCGGACGAGACGGATATGTAGGTACTGCACCTTCTTCCTGTTCTGGGCTAATTTCTGGGCCGTCTGCCAGGCATGGAATAAAGCAGACAGGAGAGTAATGGGTTAGAGCAGTGCACAGGAGAGACGGACTGGATCACAGGGGGGGGAGGCAGGGACGGGCTGTTCATTGTTACTCAGATATAAGAACCTTACTGTAGAGCCATTGTACTGTGCAGTGTTCGTTATTAGGTTCACATTGGGTAGGAGTGTTCACATTTGTATAATTCTCCATCTGTGTGTCATGAACATCATACAGTAAGTGGTGCGGATGTCTTGCAGACACCCCAGAGTTTGAGCTAAAGATGAGATGAGGCGAGTCCTGCTGTCACGTACCCTGTATGGACGAGAGCAGCCCATCCTGCGTCAAGCTCCCACTCCTTTTTGGGTGAAAGCCCCCCACTCTAATTTGACTGCCAGTCAATACAAATTCTGAAGTCTGTGCCAGTTTAAATGCATAAACTAAGAAAACTGTATAGCTGTTTAGCTATTAGCTCAGGTGAACAATTATGCTATGTCTTTGCTGATTAAAAATTGGTGTTGTTAAATAGAAAAAAAATAAAGAAATCCTTCCTTTCAGTCTGCCTCCATCAAAGTGGATGAACCTGACATACAACTACCTTACTGAATTTTTCAAGTAACGTATGATTGGATGAATTCTTTTGTTCTCAAGAATCAAGAATTCCCCACAACCCCTCTGTGTTTCAGACAGTGTTTCAGTCATTTTTAAAATATTATTAAGACACTTTATTTGGCTGTTTTGGTACTGTTGAACCAAACTCCATTCTAAAAGCAGCTGTTTTATAATAGGAGCATATTTATTCACAGTAAAAGCTTTAGTTCCACGCTCACTAAGACTCTTTTCTGATTCATTTTGATCTGCAGACTCAATCGGCACACATCATTTGCTCAGTAACATCATTAATTAACCTGTGATGAAGAGTTTGTTACTGACACCCACTGACTGACTTTCACCCAAAGCGGGGCGTGGTCGTGGGACATGACGAATGGCTGCTTCCATCCAAACCCCGTTTTTAGTTCTCAATCACATACTAAACCAGATGATAAAGAAATATGTTAAATCTCATAAATATATATCAGCCAATAAGATATTTGCATAAGTGTGGCCACTTGCATATTGTAAAAAAAAAAAAAAATCTACAGCTGAAAACAGTAGATGATCTGACTCAGCTGCATGAAAATATTATCTGCCCTACCCAATCACATTGTTTTACAATGTGTCTGATCGTGCTGCACCTTACATATATTGTGCAGTATTTCACAGACGACACAGCGATGATGCTGCAAACCCTCTCCGGTCTGTAAGTGCACCAAATCTTCCTCTGTTCACCTTTCAGCTACATGATTTGTTATTGTGTGTATCTGCAATGTCAGCCAGTTACGGGAAATACAACAATGTGAAGATATCTCTTAAATAATATAGTCCCACTGTAATATGAAATTAAATAAATAATACAAGGGCCAAATATTATTTGTCATATAATATTTCCTATTCTTTTAATTTGTACATACATATTGTTTAACCCACTGGTTCTTTCAGGGAGCCCTTTTCTATCATTATATAAACTCACAGCCTCTAACTAACTGACATATTCTATAGACATTTCATATTATATTGAGTGCATAACAGTAACAGTACAGAATAACTGATAAAGTGTACAATCAAATGAATGCAGTTACTGCAGTAAGTTTGTGTAAAACAAGTGGTATCCTGTGGATATTGCATCAGAGATGAGTTTTCCTTTTGAAGAAGTCTTTGTCTGCATTATGTATTTTTTAATTTCTAAAAATCATACATACTTAATACTTAAACTTCTTTTCTTAAAAATTCAGTGATTTATTCTCCCTGATACTTGGCCACTGATGTATCAGCTCTTTGGTTGTTTGAACTGTGTACTTTTCTAATGCAGGACGGGGCCGTTTAGCAGAGAGTGAAGCCTCTGTGAATATAACTTGTGTTCAGGCCTTCAGTCTAAATTTTAAAAATAACAATTTAATTTAGTTGTCTTTAGAGAAATGCATTAAAGGGACAGTTCACCCCAAAATCTGACCTGAGGTCATCTGGACTGCTCATCCATCAACATTTCTTTGCTGTGAGTTATCAGCAGTAGAGATGTCTGCCTTCTCTCCAACATAATGGGACTAAATGGCACTCGGCCTGCGCTGCTCAAAGAGCCAACAAATAAATTTGAAACATTTGAAATTGGTGTCTTTTTTCCAAAAATCGAGACCCAGTTATTCAAGATAATCCACAGATTTTGATGTGAGCAGTTTCAGGTAGGATCTACTTTCTGAGTATTAGAAATAAAGTAGTTCTGGTAGATTCTACTGCAGAATGAAAGTAGTTCCTGTATTGGTGCTTTGAACACCACAGGTGTTCCATTATACTGGAGAGAAAGCAGACATCTGTACAGCTAACATCTCCAAAACTCTGCAACTAACACCCAAAAAAAGTCTTGATGGATAACTGTAAATTGCAGTATGTCACCTGTAATTTTTTTGAAAAGTCATTTTACCCTTAAAATCAAGAAGACCTCACGACCCCTCTGTGAAGCTTTGGTGACTCATAGTGGAGGTCGGGAAATTTACCTATAATCATAAAGTGAACGTCTGTACTCAAGTACAAGTACTGTTACATTGCAAGTATTTCTCAATAACAAGTAAAAGTACTGGTGTTTGAAATATACCTAAGTAGAAGTAGAAGTATTCATCTCAAAAACTACTCAGAGTTACTTTTAACCACTGATGTCACAGTCACCTCCCCAAACTAGGGTTGCAAATTTTGCGTGTTTTCCTGAACCAATAGTTGAAAATGCTAACAATCGATTAATCATTAATAATTTATCAGATACAAGACAAATTTTTCCCTCATTTTAATTTTTTTTCTATGTTCTTCTTCTTTTTTTTTTGTCATTTTCTTCTCACTTCAAGTCTAAGTTCAACTTTCCTTATTCAGCAAATGGCTCCACCAGACAAAACAATATCAAATGAGGTGCAATTGTAGCCATGAGTTTTGATTAAATATCCATGAATACATATTTGATTGGTTAAATTCTTAAATGAATGATTCATCATTAACATCTGTACTCCAAACCTGCTGCTGCAGCAGCGTTCTGTCTTGTTTTTCATTTGTATCTCCTGGTTTTCACTGACCAGATCACCTGATTGGCTACTAAAATGCAGATGAATGGTTTGGATATTAATTCAAATTGTATTCAGTACTCAACTATGATTTTAAAAGTAACGAAGTAGATTACATAGTATAATACATACTTAAGCACGAGTAAAAGTACAGACTTGAAAATCTACTAATGAAAGTACAAGTACCCCAAAAATCTACTTAATTACAGTAATCTGAGTATTTGTAATGAGCTACTTCCACCCCTGGTCATAATTTATACTTTGCTGCAGCTGTTATGGTTGTAAAACAGTTACTTCACACTCTCTTCTGCATGTTCTGCTGCTGAAAGTCAGTTTAAGAAGCTTCATCAGTTACTCAAGAATGTTTTTAGTCCTAGCATTCAGCACGATTCTTACAAGAGACTTAAGAGGAATGCAGGGTCCATGTAGTCAAAAGCACTCAGCCCTACAGAAGCCTGAATTCTGACTCATGCCAGACTACTGATGAATGATGCTCACATTTGGCCCAGTACACTGTACTGATACTACTTCTGAGTATTTGAAAGCCATATAAGGGCCAGAACACAGCAGAAAATGCCAACACTCAGCCACAATTAGCAGCAGGATCATGACTAATATTGTATCTATAACATTTAGTTGAAATGTTTGGGGGTGTGGAGATGGTGATTCATTGGATAATCTCAAGATTAGTGATCTGAACAGTCCAGTTTACAGCAGTCATCCTGGATGTTCCCAGATTAACTTCTCAAAATGAACACTGAGGGGGCTTCTAAACCTCCCACGCCCTCAAACGCGGGCTGATTAGCTACAGGGAAGAGCCCCCTCGCCCTCTCACCGCCCCACAGCTGAAACCGGGGGACTTCATCTGTCCTGACCTCCATCTGGCTGCAGGATAACTCCCGCCAACACGGGCTAGCCTCTGCCAACACACTGCTGGACTGCAGTCACTGTTCGTTTTCTGCTCACACTAAAACTGTGAGCACTCACGGAGCAGTAAGAGCCTCCAGAAATGTCAGCACAGAAAGACCAAGTGTTATCTGCATTAGCCTTTCTCCACCAGCAGGTGTCTCTGTTGCTTTGACTCCAGAACAGACAGAGAAGCTGACTCTCAGCACTTTGTGAACATCAGCACACAGTCCAGCTCTTCTATGCTGTCAGTGTGAAATGCTGCACACTCCTGAGACTAGCTGCACAAAGACTGACTGGAACAATGGCAACAACATCTATGATCAGATTTCACACACATGTAGGGCTGCACAATATATTAAAAATTATTTTGACAGATATCATGGCTGCAATATGATTCACAATCAGTGGGAATGATCATTTTTACATCCCACTTTTTCTATTTTCACTGAAAAAGGAAAGTTATCTAAGGAAAGTCTAGAAATGGCATTAACTGCGCCTCATTTGATATTATTTTGTCTGGTGGAGCCATTCACTGGATAAGGAAACCTAAAATTAAACTTAAAATGAGGAAAAAAGAGAAGCAAAACATAGATTAATCAATTAATCAATTGTTAGCCTTTTCAACTAAAATGCACAAAATGCATAGCCCTAATAGGAAGCCAACTCTACCTACTGACAGGTGACACATTGTGACATTAAACTTTTGACATTTTGACATTAAACTTTTAACATTTAGCATTCTGATTAATAATAGCACAATGACATCTGATTTAATGTGATAAAGAGGTTAAATAATCATTTAGTATATAAATATGTCATTTACCACGGCTGGAAGGTGCTGGAAAAGTTTGAAGATGTTGAAAATGTTAAATTTGATTTTGAAAAAGGTGTAGGAAGCCTGAAACTGTGATTTTAGTTGACTTATGTATGCAAATCTGATTTTGTCCCAAAAGTCTTGGGTGCCCCCCACATAAAAACTAAATACAAAAAAAGTAAAGGTAAAATAGTAAAATAACTAATCAGAACAGAATGTTTAGGAAGGGACAAGTTTTACAGTCAGGGTTAAATTATTCAACTGTCAGTAAGTGAAAATAGATTTTTCAGTCTGGATTTACAGGTCTCATTGGTCTATTGTGGTAAATTATTCCACAGTATGTGGAGCTTGAAATGAAAACGCTCTGCGGCCGGTGGAGTGCTCATTAATCTTCAGGACAGTAAGATAACCTGCGTCCTGTGATCAGAGTGCACACGGGGGAATGAGGGGACTGAGAAGTTTGGCTAGGTAGTCCATGAAGAGTTTGGAGGTTAATAAGCAGCAGTTTGTAGCCTGACCTGAATAAAATAAGGAGCCAGAGAAGTGAGGACAGAATATGTGTTGACACTTTTTGGTTTCTAGTGAATTCTCACTCCTGCATTTTGGACTGGCTGGAGTTTTTTTTGTCCTGCAGTGAGGTCTGCCTGTGCTAAAAACGGCCGAACATTATGGCAATGAGGCGGAGATGGAAAAATGATCTCATTCATATGTTTGTCAAATGAAAGAGTCAAAAGTGACAGATTTTTGACTGATCATTTGGATGAATGGGTCTGCCATCAAGGCTGAAGGATGCGCCTGACACATTTGGTGGTTATTTTTTTGGCCCTAAAATCAGGATTTCTGTTTTGTGTATGTTTGGAGAAAAGGTTGAAGTGGAGTTGGAGAAAATTCAGAGACTGCCAAGACTGGAACTGGCATAGAAACAGAAACGTACATGCAATTCAGGGAGGACATTGCTAAGTGGGAACATTTATAATGAAAAGAGCAGTGGTCCTAATACAGAGTCTTGTGGTACCCCACAAGAAAGAATTTGACCATCAAGAGAAAGAGATGCTGTAAGTGCACTACCAAGGTCACATGGAAGAACAAAATCCATTCCAACTCATCCGACTCAGCTGTGTGACATTATCTTTGTTAGCCCTATCCAATAGTATAGCCCAATATCGTACATGCAGCAATGATGTTGCAAACCCCGCTGTGGGTTGTGGAACTCCATGAAGAATATGTCTAATATATATTTCTTCTCTCAACAGCAACCCCTCTAATCTTACAAGTGGGGAACATTTTTCATTCTGTCAGCTAGTCTTGGGAAGTACACCTTCACAATATGAACATCTCTCAAATATTATATCCTTTCAATCAATATTTTTGAAAAAGCCATGAAATTAATTAATGTATTATTTGCAATAATGCAACCTGTCGAAATGAGTGAATCTGCACCATCTGAAGAGCACCCATTCTTGAGAACTGGGACAGAAGAAATTAAAAATGATCAATACCAAGACTTTAATTGCAATCTTTTGGTGAAAATTTATTCTTTAACGATTTATATGCATGAAATATATGCAATTTATGAAGTGCTGTGGCTTGCTATAGTATTTTTTAATTACTAAACTGGCTCTGTGCCAGAAAACAGCCTTGTCTCTGACAAGAATTCACAACTTCACACAATTTAACAGTGTGTTAAAAGCATTCAAAATGTTTGCCCAGATATCCAGATATTCATCAGCTCTGTCAGGCATAAAAAGGGTCAGCTATACCCTATGGACCCCTGTCTCACTTCCTGGTTTAAAAAAGGCAGGAATACTGCTCAAGCACTGGTAAACTTTCTATTTTTAGACACATTCATTAAATAAAATTGCTATAAGATGTGTCTCAACCAGAAAATGTCACTCTGTAGCCCTTTTAAATCAAAGCTAAATAAGAATTATGGTTTAAAAATGTGTATTTTGATTAGTATTAAGAGAACTCTGAGCAACTTTTAAAAAATAAAATGGCTGCTCAGTATGACTTTAATAAAAAACTTTTAAATAAAAAATATAATCACTTGGAGGTTGGTCCATTACATGGTTTAATAGCCAGACTTTGATCTTCTAAAATATATTTTCCAGCATAATTGAAGAGAAAAAAATCGAAACCCCCTCGAGTCCCAGTTCTGAAGAATTGAGAGAGAGCTGTAAGCTATCAGAGTTTGATTTATTACTATCTGAACTGCTAATTAAGGCAAGATCATTGGTGCAAAGTTAAAGGGAACCTTTAAGTTTTAAATCTTCATCCTTGGCACCTGCAGTAGACTAGTTAAAGAGTAAATGTAGGTGTAGCAAACACAATTTTTCATACATTTCCACATACATTTCTAATCTCATCCTCTTCAGGACAACGGCATTGTCCTGGAAGATTAAAGAAATGCTCCTGGAGTTCTGTTAATTAATCAATTTATTAATTTACTTTTTGACTCCATGTTGTATTCATAAATATATTAGAAGAGCAAACTATGTAACTGAGTACATGACCTCAAACTCAGCTCAGGGGCCTTGAGGTGCTTTGACACTGTGACAGATGTCGGATGTTTTACTGCTGCTCTGTTCCTCTGTGTGTGTGTGTGAAGGATTTGTGTTTTTATTTATCACTGGCTGAAAAATGCTGCATCACTGTCAGCTACTGACTGAACAAATGGTGGGAAGGTGGGGTTTGTTTGGGGGAGGGGTGGCACTGAGGACAGGAAGACCCTGGTCATGTGACAGGACGGGAGTGAGAGGAGTGAAACAGTCACAGGTAAACACATGAATCTATACATCTTCACTTAGTCAAACTCTGTAAGAAGATACACATCACAAACATCATGCATTAGTTTATTTAAATGTGCATGGTTTCACATGGATCTACAGAAACACTCTGTTACAGAGTGGAGCGTCTTCCTTCATAAACTATCTTTGGCTGAGCACATTTTAACCTGACAACAGACATGTTTAATTTCGTCCTGCTATCATCAGGTTGCTCACATAGTAATTAGTGACAGCTGATATGATCTGCAGCCTCCACATTAGTCATTTTAACTGGCTAAAAATGACAAGCTGCTACCCTAATAAAGTGTAAAAAAAAATCTGTGTGCACAGATTACTAATTTTTGCTCTTGGATCTTTTTTTTGGCATTTGCTTTAAAGCTCTCTGTCACTCTCTTGCCCACAATATCAGCTAATATCTGGAAAAATTCTTAAATATGTACAGAATTAGCTCAGTTCATAACCAAAAAAAAACCCAACTTGAGTGTGGCAGGTAAAAATATATGTGCAATCTGCTAACTTCAGCACCGTGTGTGCATACATACACAACATGAGTGTGTGTGAGTGTGTGCTGTGTGCTTTCACCTTGATGCGGCTGACGGCCTCCTGCGCCTGCATCATGCGGATGTTCTTGGACGGTGTTTTATCTGACAGCAGCTGGGTGGAGCCCAGGTAGTTGGCAGCGAAGATGATCCCATCGATCAGGTCCTCTGGGTCACATGGACCTGGGACTGAAAGGAGGGAGGGAGGGGTTCAGTCTAGATATAGAGCACGATGTTTGCACTTCCATTTTGAGATTAATGCAGTAAACTGCAAAAATCTATATTTTATGTTGACAATGGATCATAGTTACCAGTTGGGGGAACAAGCTGAATTTAACTGTATCACTAGAAATGTGGAAGGATATCACTGAAATACACAGTAAGGTAGATGCTATTTATACATGGGGTGGAACAGCCATTGTGGCTATTTACACCTGCGGTGCCTATTTGGCTATTTACACCTGGGTGTAATATAGCCTGGCATGGCAGACAAAACACCCAGGTGTATGTAGCCAACAATGCTATTTGCACCCGGTGTGGAGTAGCCAATATGGATATTTACACCCACATGGCAGAGACAAACCTGGATCTTTTCCTAAACCTTACCAAGTAGTTTTGTGGCCTAAACCTGACCAAACTGTGACTGAAAACTGAAAATGGTAATTTCAAAAAAACAAAACAAAAACCTGATAACCCTGAAAAAATAAAAGTCCGTGAAGTGAAAAGTCAAAACTACTTTCTACTAACATACAGGAGTGAAACTCCAGTGTCCCAGGTCAGGACTCGAACCCCCTGCATTTACCCCCCATTTACCCACCCCAACCTCCTCTCGACTTTGTCGCTCTTTATAGCTAAACTAAGGGTTAAGTGTAAAAAGTTGAATAGCTGCCATGTGAATATTCTCACCTGGCTGCAAACAGACACTTCAATATTATTCTAAAAATATTCTAAAAATGCCTGTAATTCAAGCAAAGTATTCTAATCAGATTACATCAAATTGGTAAAGGTGCAGAGCGTGTATGTGTGTGTGTGTGTGTGTGTGTGTGTGTTGTGCACGTCCATTGGAGAAACCCCTTAACCCTAAAATGCCATACCTTTCATATTCGATACATGGGTTTCTGAGACCTCTACAACATAAATATCATCTACTGAAAAACCTGTTTGCAGGTAATCTGAGACGTGTCTTCTGCACACTGGTGGATTATCAGTGCACTGCAGGCAGCAGCCGGCTGGTGAGTGCAAAATCCAACATGGCTGCCTTCAAGTAGTGACTTGCACGGTTTTGGCAGGGAAATCTTTGCTAATTTTGAAAAAGTAACAGTAAGAATAACAGTTATACTGTTATATAATATGAATATTTATTATATTGGAATATATAATTAACAACATATATAATTACTTTATTTTTTTTTTTTTACCTGATTTAATCATAAAATTCTGTTGAAAAAGTGTGTATCAAACATGATACAGACAATATAAGAAAATTTATCTGTAAATTTATGTATGTAATGTATGTAAATTATATAACTTTCACTCCAAAAAACACTTCATTTTCAAAAAATTCAAAATTTCTGGCAATTATTTGATGTTCCAGGCTTTACAGGGTTAAGTAATGTGACTGGTGAACTGGAATCCCCCCTGTTATTCCTCATCCTCTTCCCCTTTCCCCTCCCTCCCCTCACCCGTCCCTCTCCTCCTGTCTCTCCATTGGCTACTGAAGGACTTGACATTTAGGAAACAGGCTTAGCGCCGCAGTTCAATAAGCTGCATATTAGCAGGGAATCACTGGGGAATCAGCTTCAACATGCCAAACGCTGACAGTATCGGCCAGGCAGAGGTTAGAAGGACACAACAGTCGTCCTCCATCACTTCTTCGCCATTTCCTCTGTTTGCTAAAAGCCTGCCTGCACGTCAATGCTGTGAGACTTAAAGCTTCCATCTGTGTTTCCAGCTAATGACCTTAGTGTTTAATTTCACAGGTAGTTAAGCACTTTACAGCCCCAGTCCATGGTTATTATAACTCACTACCTTGTTTCCAAGCAATGATTCAGGCATTCAGTATTAATTTAGAGTAAAATAATGCTTGAGCTTTATCCAGCTCTGATTCGTGACTAGCACAACACTTCTGGAAAGTCTACACACAAATTCGATGCTGTTATTTCCCTCGCAATTGTCAGACAGTAATAGAGCAGACCCTCAGATCCTTCTTCAAGATCTTCACATTTTGCTTTCAATCATCTCTGGCGCTGGAGAGTTTGGATCAGAATCTTCCTGATATCCATTTCATAATAATCATTTTCATCTTCATATTTGATTCTTTTGCTTTCATTCTTTTTTCTTCTAATTACCAAATCTCTCATTTATTTCCTTCTTGAGCCTTCCAAAAGTTCATTTCAATTTTACATGAGGGATTTTCTGATCTTTCTGATCTTTTAGATCTTTCTTTTCAAAGGATAGATATTAAAATCCTATTACTTGTCTATAAAGCACTGAATGGTCTCGGGCTTAAATACATCTCTGATGTGCTTGTACATTATGAAGCAGCCAGACTCATCAGATCATCTGGCACAGGTTTACTCAGTGTTCCCAGGATCAAAACCAAGCAAGGTGAACCAGCCTTTAGTTTCTCTGCTCCCCACCTGTGAAACAAACTTCCAGAATACCCGAGGTCAGCTGAAGTTGTCAGCTCATTTAAATCAGGGCTTAAAACATGACTGTTTACTGCAGCTTTCCAGTAAATTAGATACATAACTTCTTGCTAAGATAATCCGTAGCTATTGGATTTATATTTGTTTGCTCTGGCTTTTGTTTTCATCTCTTTTAAATGCAATTTCTGTAATGTTTTAACTATTTATTGGCTTGCTTTTAGCCTTTGTTTTAATGATCTCAAATGCAATTTTAATGTTCTTTTAATGTTTTATTTTAATGTTCTTCTATGAACCTGTGAAGCACTTTGAATTGCCTTGTATCTGAATGGTGTGATATATATAGGCTAAACTTGCCTCGCCTTTAAGTACTTCAACAGTTGACCCTTCACTAAGCCCCGCCTCCAAACAGCAACTGTCCAATCATAGCTTAGCAACTGTAACTAGGGCTGGCAAGCTTTTCCATATGTTGCAGGTGTGCAGGAGGCTCAGAGAAGAGTGATACTCATCGTTTCATGAATCTGAACAGTGGCTTCTTTTTGTAGTCGCTCAAAAACATGAAACACAAGAGCACACGTGTGGTGAATGGATTAACCTCCTGTTACCTCCAGACAAACTTGTTAGATTCCACTGCATCTGCATTTGTTCTGTGGGGGTTTGAGGAGGAGGATGCGGGCTGATGCAGAATCAAAGTGGGTCGACAACGATGCATGTCACTCTGGCTCACTGTCTCAGGTCTTAGCTCCAATCCTGGCTGCCTTCCGCAATCACCGCCCGGCTGGTCCAGCTGGGTGACCTGTCTCAAGGTCCGCTGCACTAATTGAGTCCCTGTGCTTCCTTTTTCCACATTAATGAGTGTATTTCTGTCATCTATCATGTAGATATACCTGCCGTATTTCACCAACTACAAGATGTTCTGTGAGGTAAAATGACAGATTTTGACAATGGAGTCTGGTCGGTCTGGAGAGAGTGGTATCTGCCTTATAGAACTGCAGGTTCCCGTCAGAAAAGGCTGTTTGACAGTAGTATAAAGCGGTGAAAATATTCTAAATATAGTGTACACTTAAACTGATAGATAAGATTGATTGTTTTTTTTAGGTGGACCTTTTTTACGTGGCTAAAATACATTACTAATGACCACCATCTACTGTAAGTAACACACTAACTATGGATAACTGTACCTTTAAAATCCTCCTTGAGCTGCTGACCTGCTCAATAACGCAGTTCCCATTTTTCTCAGAATACCATACATAGATCACATGCAGTGCCTCCCTCTGCACCTCCCTTTAACTCTCCCACAGGGGAGGTGCACTTCACAGTTTCAAAAAACCTCGGCACCAGAGGACGAAGCACTCACCTTCTACATACGTGGGGAAGGATGCGAGGCTTTTCCTGGACTGTTAATAAAAGGAGACAGGAATGAGTTTTTCAAACACGACTTGACGTGCAAAAGCGAAAATTGGAAACAGTGCGGTCACAGGGAATATCTAACGAACTGTAAATTGCTGAACACACCTCTTTACTGGAGGGAGACTCAAAGCTGTCATCCTGCAGAAGGTGTCTGCTGGAGGACTCTGCGCCCGGAGGAGACAGAGAGTCTGAACCAGGAGACTGCAGGGAGAGAACAGAGCGGGGACAAAGAGAAGAATGCAATTTGTGAATTTAAACCCCTCATTCAGAAAAAAAAGAACCACTTTAACATAAATGTACCATGTGTTACAAAGTGAATACCAGTGAGCCTGTTAAAGTTAACTTGTCCTTTATGGACAGCACGCACAGTCCACATGGTCATACATTTGGGCTGCACAGGGACGTCTGCACATATCACTGCAGGGATCATTGTGGACGTGGGCAGATGATGAAATTCACACCACATGGGCAAAGAACTCGTCACTCGTCATTATTTACATTTGCAGATTTTTCATTTGTAAATCATGTAATACATAATTGTGACAATTTTGAGTCTAATTTTACTCCGTAGAAAAGGAGCTGCATGAAAGAAAGTGATCAGGTTCATAAACTGGTCTGATTTAGAACATCCACACAGCCCTTCAAACAGACATGGTGGTATTTCTGAAAGGCAAAAGGAGAGGAAAAGCTGAATTTCACAAGTTTCTGACGAGCAGCCGAGAACACGTTAGATTCACGCCTGTCAAACTGATCCGCACTCAGCACAAGTTATTAATTGCGCAGCAAACTGTGCGGAAGTGTAAAGACACCTCAGAGTCTATTTTGAAGCCAACGGAGGGCAGAGAGACAAGACCACTCAAAAATCAACGCGGCCGCCGTACGCAGCTTTAGTTACACAACACAATTCATCTCATCTGGCTCACAGTCTGAATGTGTCAGACAGTAAAAACACACAGTGTGTGATGAGGTGAGCTGAAAGGGTACGCTGACACACCAACGGGACAAACCGCTGCTTAGAGGCAAAACATCACAACATATCACCTCTGTGTGGGACAGAGGGCAGCACATGTCATAACACAGACACACAAACCAGCAGGAAGCAGCTTGTAGACTACAGCTCAGATACACTGAGGGGTTTATGACTGTTACAGATGGCTGGGACACTACTTACATTTTGTTTTAGTCTGTCTTCCGTATTCTGTTGAAGTCCTCACTTGCTATATATTTTTGTATTTTTTTTTATTTTTTACTTTTGCAGACCATTTAAAGCAGCGGTCTTCAACGTTTTTCAGACCAGAGACCCCTGAGCTGATGGAGAGATGGAGCAGAGACTAATTCTTAACTAATAAGTTGCACTGCTTTATTTTTCACGTTGCATAAATTGTTTAAAATGTTATCCTTTGTATTTTATGTACGGTTTTTAATCTTCCTTTATTTTGAAGTCTCATTCTTCTTTTATTCATACCTTTGCCTGTTTATCCATTCATTACTGAGCATTTTATTGTTGTGCTTTAAGTGCAAAACACTTTTAACGCTGGTTTTGATGAGCTACAGAAATATACTTATGTTGGAGATGTATGTTTCAATCATATGCAGCTAACTGGTTTGCCATTATGGACAGGTGCCGCACCGTGATTTAGTGTTCATGGGTAGTCTTTTAAGCTGCCATTTGTTTTTCTGTTTACAAATAAGCTGATTTATATTCGCTAATAATGTGTTGGATTCTTGTTAATATGTATTTCTAGACATATTTTAATAAATTTAAAAAATAATTCAATTTTAAAAAATCATTTGGGGACCCCCAGCAGTAACTCTGAGGACCCCATAAGGGTCCCAGACCCCGCTGTTGAAGACCCATGATTTTAAGGTGTTGGTTCAAAAAACATAATTCTCACTTCCCTCTAGCGCAGACCTGGACAAAATGTGACCCAGGGGCCGTATGCAGCCCACTGAAAGGTTTCATGAGGCTGGCAGGGCCATCACAGGAGTGCCAAAAATGAAATGATCAGACTTTTATTTTGAAAGGGGTCAGTGCTGTGTTCATTAGTGATGATGAACTGTATCTTCTGTAAATTAAACTGTAGCTTTATTCACTCAGTGCTGCACATCCATGTTGGTTATGTTCTTCTTCTTCTACTTTTGCTGCTGCTATCATTGCAGTCTGTATGCAGCCTGCATGGTTCACCGTAAAACATCAAGTTTGGGATATTGCCAACAAAATATTAGCCCACAGTTCATCACATGACAGTTCAGAAAGAGTGACCAACAGTAGACGTGCCCTGTATAGAACACTTCTGACCATTAGAGATTTGACCATTATTAGGACCTTATATCATTTGTGTCTGGCTCCCCGGCAGCCTGATCAATTTCTCATGTGGCCCCTCATGAAAAATAATTGCCCTCCTCTGCTCTAGTGGTATCCCTCCATCCACATAGTTTTGAGTTTATCAGTCCAGGCTGTGAGATCTGACTCGCAGGTTTCTGTGTACTCATCCATACTTGCATACTTCCCCTTTTGTTTTTCAGTAAGATCCATATTTAAGAGTGCCCTGGACCACATGTATGCCAGCATGCACAAAAGACGACTTGCAACTTGCATTTGTACTGTGAAATAAAGATTATTAAATAAGGCAAAATTCCCTGATTCCAGCTTTTTAAATGTGAATATTTTCTGGTTTCTTTACTCCTCTCTGACAGTATGAGAACGTCACATTCGGGCTTAGGCTTTGGGAAACACCGATCAGCATTTTTCACCATTTTCTGAAATTTTATGGACCAAACAACTAATCGAGGAAGTAATCGACAGGTTAACTAACAATGAACATTATCGTCAGCTGCAGCTCTACTGTGAAATACTCAAAATCAAAAATACATGTTTTTCCCTGGCCTGGAGTGCTTTTCTATCTATATTAATTATTTTGGTGTGAGGTGCAGTTTTAGAGATATCAGCCGTAGACATGTCTGTCGGCTCAAAGTGCCAAAAAAGAAAAGAAAAGACATTTGAAAAATTCAACACCAGCATGATTGAGGCAGTATCTCTTTCCAAAAACCATGACCTGTACATAGAAAGTAGAAAGAAAGTAGTTCTGGTACCATAGAAAGAGTGTGTGGACCTTCTTGGGTAATTAGGTCATGATTTCTGAAAAGAGACACTGGCTTTGAGTTTTGGATAAAAAAGCACTACAGGCAAGAAAAAGGTGTATTTTGATTTTGTAGTGAACTGTCTCTTTAATAATGATAGACACAAAGCAGAAAACAAAATTATGGAAACACAATAAATCTTATTCATTTCATATTTTATAATGTTTAAATTGAAAAGATGATTAGATTACAGAGGCAGATTCTTCCTCTGGAGGCTCAACTTAGATCAGAGAATAAACAACCTAATCCAGCTAATTTGCAAGTTCTCACTGCTCTCAAGTTTCCAGCTCCGGGGACCCTCCAGAGAGAGAACGGTGATAGATCTGGCAAATCCCAGTCCTCTGTTAGTCAGCCGCTGCTTAGATGGATTTATTGGGGAGCTTCTGTATGCTAATTGCACAGTTTCTGGCACGTGCGTCCAATTTAAGATCAAATGCAATTCATCAAAAATACTCAGGTGGGTAAGAACAGACTTGGCTGTCAGTGCACGTTTCAGGAATCCCACACAGGATTTTCTGATTTACTGCTTTGTACAAGAACAAATGTAAGAGAAATAAAATTGAAAACATTCAAGCATAAGGCTCAGTGTCCTCATGCATTTTCAAACCTAGACAAATACAACTGAAACCATCTTCATGGATAGACGACATGAAAGAGACGTGAGAACATTTTTCGCTGTTGTTGATTTGAGCACCACAAGCTGAGAAGCATCAAGTTCTGTGATACTGGAGAGAAGGCAGACATCTCTACAGCTGATCTCCAAACTCACACCACAAAACATCTAGACTGACAAACAGCACTACAGGCCGGAGGAAAAATATGTACTTTTTATTTTGGGGTGAACTTTTTCTTCTTATTCTAGCACTCGTTTGAAGCATGTTATGGCAAAAAAAAATATATATATATAAAAAATCCACAGGGTGCGGTGCTGCAGTTTGCTGAAATCAGACCTTTTCAGCCAACTTCCTTCCCAGAAGTTTGCAGCAGAAAAATCTACATTTTAACAACTAATTATATTTAAAGTTAGTTTCAGAAGGTTTACTGAAAAAAAATCGAATGACTTAACAATTTCTCAAAAACATGCTGGACGGATCAGTAGGAATGTTCATTGATGGTACAGTAGGGGGTATTGCTAAATGCAATTTTATATGGAATGAAAAACTGATTATCAACTGTATTTCATTGTATATTTGTTGAAATTATTTCATCATCATGAATTTTTTTGACATTTGAATATTGGTTTTATATGACTAAAAGTTCATTTTTAAATGTTATTTATGTCTGTAAAAATCTGTCATGCTTGTAATATGTCAAAGAGCAAAACTTTGTAGATCAACAGGTGTGCAGGAGGTGAGACAAGGCAACAAGCACACAAAGATTTAAATCTTTATCAAAGATTTAAGATCAGCGTTCTGGTACAACGACCGTCAGGCCTGGGGAGTCATGGATTACATACGGGATTATGTTATCATAATCAGGATACAAAAAGGTAACTGCATTCCATTACAGTTACAGATTTAAAAACAGAGGTAATCAGATTACAGATATATTTAGTCAAAATTGGGATTAATTATTTATTTAATTAATCAATTATTTGAACATTTATTTTAAAATAAAGGACAACGCAGTGCGCACACATTACAATACTTCACGAGTCTCACAACACCACTCTGGTGAAGAAAATGTGATCCTTTTTCCCGCTTTCAGCCGCAGGCGGTCACACCGACCACACGGAAAGTTCCACTGTTACATTGTTACTTTTTGTACAGTTGCAGAC
>JAJHUR010082782.1:0-14635 GCA_027495735.1 Lutjanus campechanus
TTTTATATAGTGTTGGGTAGTTTAATCTACATCAATACATCATCATGTTCTACAAGACCATCACACATTTGCACTATTTAAGAAGAGTATGTTATTTTAGAGAAAATCTAAAAAAAAATGTGTATCTATATATATTATATCTCCTGGGACAGAAAAAGAGATTATTTATAAACCACATCGCACAGCCCTATAATTCACTTCTCCTCTTCGATAAAGCGTCTCAACGTGTAAAAATGTCATCAAGCGATTCTTCTTTCTGCTGACAGAATAATACAAACTGCTGTTTCTCTCTCCTTCACTGATCCTTCTGCGTTTTTTCCCAAAAGCCTTTGCATTCCATGGAGACCAGCCACAGCTAAAATACCACCGCTTACCTACAAAGACATCATTCTTTATACTTACACACACGCACAGACACACACTGAGTCACTGCTTTCTTGCTAACTGTGTTGTTGTGTGAGTCAGTTTGCTCTGAGCCTCTCTCCTCCTCAGCAGGTTCTTATTGAAGTCGTGTACGCTGCCTTCAGACCTCCCGCTGCTCCATGATAAAGGCGACAGAAAAGAGACAAGAGAGGCTGTTCCCTCAGGCGCCCGAGGCGAGAGACATTAAAAGAGGGGAGAGAGGGGTGGGGGGTGTGTGGGGGTTGGAGGAAGAAAGGAGACCTGTTGCTCTAACATCTGTTGATCAGAGGACACGTTTACACTGATGAGCATAAATCTGAGAGCGTTTTAAGATTGTTTCATCAGTGTTTTCTGGAGACAGTTAAACATGGGGAGCGGGTGATTTCTGGCACAGGAACAGACAGACCTCAAAGGGGTCCGTTATTTATCGCGATGCAGCTGAAGTTTGACGAGATGATTCTCAGTTCAGTGAAAATGTAAAAAAAAGAAAAAACAGTGAAAGAATATGAGATTTCACACTACATAAATATATGTATTTTTCCTCAAAAATGGTGTTCTACAAGAAAGGCTCTTTTTTTTGCATTTCTACATATTTGTGTATCTGTCAACTACATTTGTCAACTATATATATATACAGTATATAAAGAATATCGACCAATATTTTGATAGAATATGTTTTACTCCCTAATAACCGTATCGGCCCCAAAATCCACTATCTGTGACTAAAGCCACCACGGAGAAGACGACACTAAACACGTTTTTAGAGAGGTGAGGGAGTGGTTAGATATAGGGGGGGCTCAGCTATGGAACACTTATATCCGAATTGCATCTCAGTCTGAGTCACTTAATAATTTTAAATACAGGCTTAAGACCTGTCTGATGAACCAAACTAAACAGAAAATATCTTACTTGAACTGACGTTTCTCTTTCACTGTGCATTTCTTAAGGAGTTGACTGAACACAAATGTTGTTTTGCACACATGCATACTTGTGCAGTTTAGTTTAGTTTGCTCACTGTTGTGGACTACATGTCTTTTGTATCTTGCTGAGGTGTGATTCCTTTTATAAGCCTTAAAGTTTTTTTTTAAAATCTCACCTACACAACAGTAATCAACATGTACTCTTCCTGTAGAGTTAACTGTGGGTTTGTTTCTCTTAAGCCTCATAATCGTTGGCCGTTGATAGGAATTACGGCACATGAGGTGATTTAATCATATCTTCATCTTAATCATTATTTCTTTTCCAGTCTTCTATCTATCTATCTATCTATCTATCTATCTATCTATCTATCTATCTATCTATCTATCTATCTATACATTCACAGTTATTTCTATAAACATCTATATAGGTGTGTGTGTGTAAGTGAGAGGAGAGAAACACTCTCATATGAAGCAATAAAGAGCTCTTTCAGCAGGCTGTGTACAGCATCCTGAGGCCACAGTTATGCATTAATCAAACACTTGTGTATGTGTGTGTGTGTTTGTACTCGGTATACCTGTGGGAACAGACAGCCTGGAATTTGCTGCTGTTGCACGGTGGAAACCTTACAGCACAGTAAGTTTCCAAAATATCTTCAAGAAAAACTGTGTTTTACATTTCCTATTACACCTGGGTTTATGAACGCAACGAAAATGTTGGGAAAGAGTTTTCATGAAGAATTTTCTTAAAACACAAAATGATGAGTCAGTTTTCGTTCATAGCCCAGAGTCAGATTTGTTGAATATCAACACAACAACATAAGACAGATCGTACAGTGTTTACTCTGCTTCTCAGGCACTGCAGTTAATCCAGGGATGCATTGATCGACCGGCCCTGACCAGTAGTCTGACTCACCAGATGCACACTATGGGCACTGTATAAGTTCTGCCACTGGTTGCTTTCTTCAAGTGGCATTGCAGCATCTGCTATCTACGTTTTGAAAGTCCCCAGGTAAGAAGAACAACCACCAAGCTGCAACCTACATGCTGACAATGGCATATTAGCGCCTGGGACGCTAATTGTACAAACGTAAACAAGCAAACAGCTGTTACCTTTTCTTTATATCATATCTGATTCTGTACCGGTCAAATTCACACATATGCTCTGCATGACAGTTGCATCATGCGTGCAGTGACGCAGACAGTAACGTCACAGCCACACACACTCAGACACATATTTGCATGAAATCAGTGCCAACGATAGATTCCAAGGATAAAGAGAAGTCAGACAATCCACAAAGAGATGGAGCAGCTGAGCAGCTGATGGTGTTGCCCAACAACGATAAACTTTCTATCTCTTTAGGCTAATGTTAGCCAGCAGCAGACTGCTGTTCACAGACTGACAATTAAAAACTCAACTCCTGTTCTGGCTGAAGAATAAACAACCCACACTGATGCATCTCCCCAAACATTTTCTCATCCAGACACGTTTAACTTCTGTTTCTCTTTTTCTAACTGCAAAGTTTTATTACAGCAAACTACTGCACAACATCTGTCTCCAGTATATTAAAATCTGTTTCTGCATGAGATTGCGTGAAATCAATTTTCCTATGAGCTCTTTCAAGATCTCCCTCCCCTCTGGTGCATAATGTCAATAATATAATAAGGCCTGGCTGTAACATGGAGCACTTTTGGAGAAAATGTAAAAGTTATTTAATAACCCATAAAAATATTTGTGTATTCTGTTAATTACAGTTCTAAGAAAAACTGAAAACTGCAATTGGTGCATCTCTAGTCAGGATCTAATGTTAATTAATGTTCGGAGTTCTTTTACACATCCAAAAGGTCTCACACACAGTCAAAGTCTAAATTGTTTAGAGTAAAGCAACTGTAAAAATCCTGACTTCCATCAGAGCTGTCTAAAAAGTTATTTCCTCAAAAATAACAGACAAGGCAGACACGCAGAACGTCATGATGTGAAGCTCAGTGACATTTATCAGCGAAATCATGACTTGGACGTAGGGAAAATAACAATATGTCACTCATACTGCAGGTTCATATCAATAGGATTCTGCTAATGTACAGAACTGATCATGAGTGAATGGCAAACTGTGAAACAGAGTGGCAGTTTCTTTTTAACTTTGAGGAGGAATTTGTCTTCACACCATCAAACCCACAACTGCATGTGAAACTGCTAATGAGGATGACAAAACACTCAAGAAAAAAGAAGAAAAAAACAGTCATCTCCCAAAGGAAACGAATGAAAGTTACATGTCTAAAAAGTGCTTAAAATAGAGCTGTTGGGACAAAAGAAAAACAGAGACAGATGGACAGAAAGTAAGCTAAATGGACTATTGTGATGGACGGGATGGTGCTGTGAAACCTGGCCGTAGTAGGACCTGAGACCCGCCCGACGACTCAGGATTACATCAGGGATTTAAGTCTATCTATGCCAGATTTAGTGAGTATTATCTCAAAGAAAATAGAAAAAAAAACAACATAAAGCAGCTTTCAGGTTTTAACATTAGTGTGTTGTGCTTAATCGCAAATAGAGACAGTAACATGTAGAGGGAATCATCTGAGATATTACACCCTGCTGCTCTGACTGAAAACACTTTGATTCTGCACTTTCATGACAACGGGCAGAAGAATAAATCATTAGAAATATCATCATTAATCACATTTCTCAAAATAACAGAACAAGAACTATGATTAGTGCTGACTATCTGGTGCCAGAACGATAGTTTTAATTAGTTTCTATAAAAAATTTCTACACAAACAACTACACAACAAAACATCAGCTCTAAAACAAGGATCACCCAGTCCACTTGGACCTCCTACTCATTGTTTTACTAGGATGAAAGAGAAAAAGGGGCTGTGGGGTAAACATATTCGATATGCGATATTTGATGTGTTGTTACATCCCTACTGGGAGCTGTCAGTACAGTGTCCAGATCTTGTGTTTGATTTTTTGAAGGGCCACAGGATTCTTACAAAAATGTGCACATTTTCTCCCTAAAAAGTGAGATCCTGACGTATATTATCTAATATCACAAATCATATTGCAATATCAGTCAAAATAATCACAATTAGATATTTTTTCAAAGTCATTCAGCCTTACTGCCTGTCTAATCCCAACCCTTACTGAAAATCTTCCAAAGTCTTTCCAGAAATGTTCTCACTGTCTAAAATTGGTGCTCACAGATACACAAATACAAGAGCGCACACACACGGTATTTAGGGATTATTGAACAATCTAAACTAGATTAGAAAGTATAAATCCCATCAGAGAAACCTGATCCAAACCAATCCTATAATCTGATCTGACCTGGCTGTCAGGATACGAATCAGCTCTGATACACATGTGGTCAGCACTGTGTGTGAGTGTGCGGGCAAGCGTGAGTGTGTGCGTGTGTGTCCGTCCCTTCAAAGGTGTGATGAATGTGAGAGTTGTGTGCGCCAGTGGCGCCATCCACGACTGCTGTAAACACACTCACCTAGACATCAACAGTCAGCACACATGGTGCTACGGTATGATGGACGAACACACACACCTGTAAACACTCCTTTCCTGCAGACTGGTTGCTGGAAAACTGAACACTGCTGGTATTTTAATGTATCTGTAAGGTGAATGTCTGTACTGTGGAAGCTGCTACAGTGAAAGTTAAAAACACACACGCACACACACAGTGTAACGGCGGGGGAGCGCTGCAGTTTTATTGAGCTCCTTCCAATGATGTCCAGTCTTTTATTGGAAACAGGACGCTTCTTCCTGTCAATAAACACACCCCCTCTTCCACACACAAACACACGCACAGTTCATCACCTTCACACAAGTTCAGTCTTTACTGATATACACCAAAGATTCTGCATTGCATCAACACAAAATAAAAGAAACAATAGAATATGCTTCTATCAGGGCTTCACCTCCTGATTATTTTCATTATCAATCAGTCGATTACTTTTTTGGATTAATCAAGTAATCACTGAGTTTCTAAAATGTCAGACAATAGTGATATATATCACAATTTCAGTCAAAATAATCACAACATGACTTTTTTACGATATCATGCTGCCCTATTCTCAACTGATGTGTACTGATAAAAAAAAATCAATTAATCAACTAACTGTTTCAACCCATGCAATCAGGAAACTCAGTATAATAATAAAATATTAAAATCTACTGGAGACATTTGATAAATTAATTGTTATATTAATTGGCTCATTGATTAAATAATAGATTAATCATTTGATAAAGAATTGTTAGGTGCAGCCCTATTAAAATGTTTCCTGGAGCTGTTGGACACTTTGTGAAAGAACAGATGAGGAAGGAGGAGAGAAGGAGGAGGAAAACAGAAGGAAGAGGAGTTCCTGGTAAATTCAGGGCTGTCTCTGAGCTGCCGGCTGGATGTTTAAGGGTTATAAAAATAGTCAAATTAAAAGATAAATACAGGAGCAAAATATTGGCTCAGCAGTTTTGATTCAACATCAGATCTGGTCCTCAACAATCGTCGCACACCCTCACTGACTAATTAACAAGCTGTAGTTATTTCCCTGCTCAGCCACGTCCTCAGATCTGTCTAATCACTCATTTGGCTCTCACAGCAACCTTCTGCAACGCTGCTGCCTTTGTTTCATTTCATCCTGTTTTCTCCATCTGTCTCTCTTCACCTCCCAAACTCAATTTCTATAAAAAGTGCTGGCATGTATCTCTACTGTTTTAAAAGCCAATAACTGTCAGGACGTATCACTGCACAGACACACACACACACACACACACACACACAGAGGGAAGATCACAGGGTATCCGGTTAACTGTAATGAAAGGACGTAAAAATGGATGCCTGTGATACAGCCCACGTCTCTCCCGCGCGCTCTCTCTCTTTCTCTCACACTCACACACACTCACTCACACACACTGAGTAGCATTTACAGTATGTTCATGTCTTGACAACATGAGAGCACACCTGGATCCCACCAGGTAAAGCATACATAAAAACACTGTGGAATCTCCTTCTGATCACATACATGTACTTTACAGTAGTAAAGACCGAATTGTTTCACTACTATCAGCATGAGAAAATCCAAGTCTAAGCTGTGGTTTATTTGTATGTTGTAAAATTGCTTTGAGTAGAAAAATGCAGAGGTGCTGAAACATCAAACTTCTATAATACATTTACTGTAAAAAAAAAAAATTATAAAATGACCATGATATGTCATCAGAGATCAACGCTACAGCTGCTGTGTCGCCCTTTGAAATTCCTTTTCTGGGCTGGAACAACCATTTTAATTCGCCCGTTTCATGAGCTCAAATTAATGCCGAATGATCGCTGATTGAGTTAGTGTCTGTTTATGAGTCAAAAGAAATAATTAATGATCTTGTATAAAGAGTAGACATCTATAACTGTTAAATTGAGCAAAATGTTAATGGAGTCTGGCAGGCAGTGAGACAGTCACTTAACTCAAAGTCCAAGAGTGTGCATTCTCAAAGCAGAAGACTTTTGTTTTAAGGATAACAGACTTAACATTACATTGACAGACAACTGACAAAGTTATAAACAGCTGATCAACTCACAGCGGAGGACTCGTCCTCGCTTGTTATTGTCAATTTACAACGCCGCATGTCTTGTGCTCCAGCAAGTTATCAAAAAACTGGTACTAGAATTAGAGCTACAAAGATTATGAATCTATTATCAAATTAATGGCCAACTAGTTTGATAATCGCTTAATATGTTTCAGTAATTTTCAAACAAAAAAAGAGTCAAAATTCTCTGATTCCAGCTTCTTAAATGTGAAAAAATTTCTGGTTTCTTTTCTCTGTTATGACAGTGAACTGAATATCTTTGGGTTGTGGACAAAACAAGACATTTGAGGACATCACCTTGACCTTTGGGGAACACTGATCGACATTCTTCCCAATTTCCTGACCTTTTTTTTAGACCAATCAACTGTTAGATTAATCGAGGAAATAATCGACAGATGAATCAACAACGGAAGCAATAGTAGCCCTAACCGGAACATTTTGAAGAGTACCCAACCTGACTGCACAGTGATTAGACATTAGACTGAAATGAATGTGAGCCACTCATGCAGACTGTCAAAGCTTGACAGGTGATTTGGAGGATGCATACTGAGCTGACGTTGGAAATCAAATGTAAGTTGGTGGAAGAGAGACACGATAGAGTGGAAAAACACAGAGGAAAGACAAGTTTTAGCTTTGACTCGGCAAGAAACATGATGTTTTTCCCCGTAAATATAGACCTAGCTGCTTTTTAACAAGCCAACATCAGAGGGGACCAATTTCCATGAATAAAAATGGCTTAATCATCTCCAAGTTTCCTGAAGTGTCACTAGGTTCACTTGATATCACCAAGGGAAGGGTTTTAATTAAACCCTAAATCACAATCACAGTTCTTTATCCCCAACAGCTACTTGGTCTATGTTCTATGCTGAAACGGCTGCTAAGGTTTAGGATTAAGTGATTCATAAAAAATATGTTGATCTTTTATATTAAAAAAGAGACGAAAATGACATTCTACAAGCCAGACAATCTGTTGTCAGTTGAGTGGAGAAATGTCACACCAAACTCCGTCAACAAAACACACAACTAGAGATGCTCTCGGTTTTCAACAAACGGACAAAAGTGGATGAACAAGAATGAAAATATTTTCAGACAATATCTACGCCTGTCCTTCATTCGGCGTATATATTATCAATAACTTGGCACTTACTGAAGCAAACATTTGCATTTTCTTCTGTTGTGGAAAAACTGATTGTAGCTTTAAGTTCCACAATTCTTTAAATGCTGCTTGTGCACTGGACGTGTTAATAGTTAAATGAACAGCAGCTACAATTATCTGGAGAGGTGAGTTCCCTTTTACCGTTTAATTCGCCATTAATCGATACCTTAAATTGGCAGATTTTCATAGTAAGTTTGGCCCAACGACCCATTTCGCCATACAGGGGACGAAAGCGGCCAACTGTGTTGATGCAAATGCCAAAACAACAGGCGAGCAGCTGCAGCCGCTCAGTAGCATCTTCTCTATAGCTACCATGCGGCTTCCCTCGGGGACAAACGCTCATTTTCCAGACGGTGGAAGAAACACAGGTGTAAAAAAAACAATCTGACCCCGTTCAACGTGAACACTGAAGCGGATATCATTGAAACCTACCGCCTGCAGCTTGTGCCGAACGGCCGCCTTTCCGAGCGGTGGCGGAGGGTCGCCCTTCTTCTGCAGCCCCCTCCGCGGGTGCTCCCTGTCGGCTTTGTTGAGCCCCCCGGCTCGGTCCTCTCTCTTCTCCCGGCTCCTGGCGCCTCCGTCCCCGACGGCAGAGTCCAGGCTGCTGAAGTTCCACACGATGAGAGTCTGGACCAGCAGGACGGCCAGAGCCGCGACCAGCAGGGCGGACTTGGAGCGCCGGGCCAGCCTGCGGGCACACGGGTTACCGTTCATCTTTCTCCTCCTCCTCCCTCCGGCTCAGATTGAGAGCCCCATCCGCTAAACGCCGACAGCGGGGTATGAATGCTCCCCTCCGCGGCCTGAGAGGGGCTACTGGCAGGCAGAGAGGAGGAGGAGGAGGAGGAGGAGGAGGCGGGAGGGAGGAGGGAATTTGGCAACGGCTTGAAATGAGGAGAGAGGTTTGGATGTTTGGAGGCAGCAGAGAGGACTCAGAGGCCCTCATGTGGCCATTAACGAGTCAACAGTTTAGTGAAAGCTTTTATTTTCTCATTTAGAGCAAATGACGTCGCTGCAGTTTGTGAACCAGCGAAGAAGAGAAGCATCAGGAGTCCCTGCAGGGCTGGACCCGGTGTGTGTACAGGGGTCCTGAGCAGCATTTTATCACCCCCGCGACCCATCTATGTAATAATAATGATAATAATAATAATAATAATAATAATAATAATAATAATAATAATAATAGTTGGTGCGAGATCAAAATAGGATTTTTGGAGCCAATGCTCATACTGATGTTTGGGAGTAAAAATTCCAATATTCATATATCTTCTGATTGATACAGGATATACAGATATACAGATTATATACATGGACACACATCAGTAATCTTTAACTAGTATTTTTAATCATTAGAAATGGACACATTCTCATTTTTTTTGTAATACTGGAGACATCAAAATTATGAAATATTAATTATATGGAATTATTTTGTCAGCAAAAAAAATTGAAAACAGTTCAAAAATGTTTTTACTTTTTAAAAATCTAAATATAAAATATAAAAGACTGTTAGACAACATCATTTGTTTTGTAGTATTCTTTTCTGCAATATGCTTCTTCATTGTACTCATTTGTTTATTTATTTATTTGTATTATGTGATTTGTTACAGTCTGTATTCAATATGTTTTTATATGTTTAGCATGCTGTGCTTTGGCAATGTATCGGGCTCCGTCATGCCAATCTGCTTCTTTCCTGTCAATACAATTTTAGACACCAGTGTCTTTTGTTGAGATTTTGAATTCTTGCTGTGCAACATAAAGTGAAACATTGCACAAATAACCAGGAGTGGGTTTGATATCAAACCTGCTAGAACCCCACCAGGTCCTTTAAGACTAAAATTTGATAAATTAGTGAACAAATAAGACAAGATACTAAACAAATAGTGTTGCACATTGCTCGTTTATCATCTCATTGACTTAACTGACCCAGCAGTCTAAGATGTCCCTAACAAGTATTATAGCTTAATGTTTGTAACAGTAATGTTAACACACGTAACGCCATAAGTGCATTTATCCATTTTTAAACAAGGGAAACAGACCATTTCTTCTACTTTAAGATTTAATTTTAACATCTTGACCAATGTCTTTTTTTGAGGAAAACCCACATCAAGGAAATCAAAAACATTGATAAATGTTAAATAAATAATAAAGTCCATTGTTCTCATGTATCTAACTACTGCAGTCAGTCTCTCAGCAGTGTTGATGAGAGATTAAAATGAAATATAAGAATGATTCAGTATGATAAACTGTCTCTCCACCTTTCCTTCTCTCTCTCAGACACACACACACACACACACACACACACACACACACACACATTTTATATGCATACATAAACAAAGCTTCCTAAGCAAATGATTACCTCTCCATACATTATACATCTTCAGCCATGCAGTAAACACACACAAACACACAGAACGCTCCAGCAGTTCTATGAATCTTGCTCTGCTTGCCTCATAATACGCTTTCCACCAGATTAGTCTGATTTCATGCATATTGCAGAAAAGTGCCAGAAATCTAATTGAATGAACATCTAAAAATAGACATGATTTCTTCCCCTCCGACTCTTTGCCCTCTCTTTCTTTCTCTCTCTGTCTTCTGTCAGAGGCCTCAGACATCTTGGATCTGGATCTTTGTTCTCCAGGAGACTGAACTTTTGTCTCATTGTCTCCCTCTGTGTGAATGTGTTAGTCTGGCCTCTTCTTGGTCTCCATGGTGAAGAGCTCATGTGGCTCAGGTCTTACCTGTTTCTGGGAGATTTTCCCTGAGTCATATTAGTTACATGATCCATCAGCTATACTCACATATGATCTGATTCCTATTAAACCTTTATATCAAGCCAGATACTGTTCGCCTCAAGTCACGTTTTATGTAGTTATATAAACTGTGGAAGGAATGAAACAAAGGGTTGGCCCACATACAGAGAATCCAAATTAATGGACGTGTCAATTATTCATTCTTTTGTTTATTTACTCCTACTCTCCTTCATCACTGTGATCTCACTCTCTTTCATGCTTTCCTCCACACTCTTTATCTGTAGAAAAGAGCGCACATACTGAGGGTTGGTCTAATAAAAATGGCAAACATTTGTTGCTGTTTTTCTTGTCCTGCTTTACGGTAAATTTAATATCCTTGGGCTTTAGATCATTTAACACATGGGTGTTAAACATGTGCCTCACAGGCCAGGACTGACCCACTGGATGGCTTTGCAAAAACAACGAATACTTACGGGACAATAAAGTTTACCCTGACCTGACCTCATCCCCACTAGTATTTTCATAGCAATAAAATATTACTTTCCCTCATTGAGGCAACTGGTAACTTCTGCCTGCAGATGTAAATGCCTGAACTAAAGTATGATGAGAGACTGAGAGACAGAAGAGGAAGGACTACAGTCACAATACAGAGTAATTTCTATTTTCGTGCCTTTCTTGGTGCTGTAGATGTGTGTGGCTTATAAACTGCAAAGGAGAACACAATTGTTAAACATGTACAGGAGAAAATTGCAACATGCACATTAATGCAGCAGCAATATTAATACAAAGACATCAGATACAATAGTAAAACACTGACAGAGACCATTTTACAGCACAATGAATACTTTTATTTTTGACAGCATTTTGTTGACAAAAGCTGCATAGTTTTACTGAAGTAAGGTTTTGAATGCAGGACTTTTACTTGTATGGGGTATTTTTGCAGTACAGCAGGCCTACTTTTACTTCTTCTTCCTGGTGGGGCCACGAGTCTTAGTGGTCTTTTTATCAGCAATTGGCTCAGGAAAACTTGCTCGAAGTATCCTATCGAACGGATCATCGTCACTTTCTGTCCACAGGTACAGCTGACTCATGTTGTTGACAAGATCACTGTGGGAAAGAAGTTCAGACTTCAGAAGGATTCAGTGCAAACAAAGCAGACATGATTGCAAATAAAACAAGTGATAGTCCACATTTTTAGGGAGGGTCATGTGACTTTACAGTACAGTGGGCTTACTCTGGCTCCTCCTTTTTCTTGGTCGTGCCACGGCGCGTAGCAGTCTTTTTACCGGTAACTGGTTGGCTCATGCTGATGCCACTATCACTGTGGGAAGGAGGGCAAACAAAGTAGACATGATTGCAAATAAAACAAGTGATAGTCCACATTTTTAGGGAGGGTCATGTGACTTTACAGTACAGTGGGCTTACTTTGGCTCCTCCTTTTTCTTGGTCGTGCCACGGCGCGTAGCAGTCTTTTTACCGGTAACTGGTTGGCTCATGCTGATGCCACTATCACTGTGGGAAGGAGGGCAAACAAAGTAGACATGATTGCAAATAAAACAAGTGATAGTCCACATTTTTAGGGAGGGTCATGTGACTTTACAGTACAGTGGGCTTACTTTGGCTCCTCCTTTTTCTTGGTCGTGCCACGGCACGTAGCAGTCTTTTTACCCGTAACTGGTTGGCTCATGCTGATGCCACTATCACTGTGGGAAAGAGGGCAAACAAAGTAGACATGATTGCAAATAAAACAAGTAATATTCCATGGTTTTAGGGAGGGGTCATGTGACTTTACTTAGTGGTTATTCTGCCTATCCAGTGTAACTAAATCAATGGAGAATGTAGACCAATGACTTTGGCTGATTGATGTCAGAATACAGACCCCCCATCTGTGTAGACTGTTGTTGGGCATAATTTAATTCACACATGAATGCAACAGTATATTTATGCAAAGACATCAGATATAATAGTCAAACACTGACAGGGACCATTTTACTGCACAATGAGTAATTGTGAGCTGACTTTAAATATATTTGGCTGACAGCTTTTGCAAATTTTTACTGAAGTAAGGTTTTATAGGCTTACTTTTGCTCCTCCTTCTTCTTGGTGGTGGCACGGGTCTTAGCAGTCTTTTTATCAGTATCTGGCTGGTTTAAGTTGATGCCACTATCACTGTGGGAAAGAGGTTCAAACTTCAGAAGGATTCAGTGCAAAGAAAGCAAACATGAGTGAGATGAGAAAATTAATTGATGATTTAACAACACACTACAGTATTCAGGATCCATTTTAGGTTCTGTGTTTATCCTAGAATAGCACAAAGATGGGATGAGGCAGAAAGAAACTGTTCATCAATATGCGCTGGCATTTTTGGCCATGCCGAGTCAAACCATGTCGCTGTTGGTTTGCATTTCCATCACTGCTTATATTGCGCTGAGCTGCGCCCAAGACGGACCCACTCTGGAGTGGGGACAGAGCGAGCCCAACCAAACTGTGACAAACCTCAAACAAGCGAGTGTTGTGATAGTGAGCTCGTGTGTGCAGGAGAGCAGAGAAAAGTCTAAGTCTAAAGTTTAAAAGTCTCTTCATGTTCAGCTTTCAGTACTTCTGTATTTTCAAAATGAATCTCTGTGCTTTGAAATGCAGTTTCTCTCTGTCGCTGTTTGTACTCTCAGGTATCTGCTTTAATACACACAGTATTCTGTCTGTCAGTCCATGCTCGCTCATGATCGCCTTGGTAAAATGTTGCGTGTGCGTACTGAGCGTGTACTGCTCATCTGGTTGGAGGGGCTCAAGACAGAGAAAACAAAACCTAACACAGATGAGACTCAACATTCAACCTTTTTTAGGCTTTGTACCCTCTGCAGCATTAAAAGCTTGATGTTTCACCTGGATGTGCTTAGTTTAGCAAGATGTACTTTAGCAGTGACTGCTTTGGAGAGCACCTGGACCTGCACCTGCACCTGGAGTTTCCATGTGGAGTGTGAGTTACATTTGTTTTGTGCAAAGAATTACTTTGCACGATCCAGTCATACTAACATTAGTCATGACATGTGTCCTATATCATTATTTTGGTTTGATGAAAGTATGGGCTAGATTTATTTTTAAAACTTACAGAATAACATATACATACACACAGTCAGTTCAACTGTCCGCAGTGCAAGGAGTAAAAATCCAAGTGTATCTACATAAATCAATGACCACATGATTTTGCTAGTTTATCCAAAATCTGACAAGAACGCGCATTAAGCACACAACACTGACCGTGACGCAGGATGTAAGGTCATGTGGCTTTACTTAGTGGTAGTTGTGACTATTCAATGCAGCCAAATCCACACAGAATGCATCCCAATGACTTTGGAGATCTTTTTAAAAAATGTTTGTCCTCAAGTCACCATTTATCAACTCCTCATTCACCATGAGGTTGACATTTGTGGTTCTGAGTGTAATATTTTAACAATTATTGGATGAATTGCCATGAAATTTAACGATGTCTGGCTAACATGCTAAATTAAGATGATTTAGGATATATCACATACAGCTTATACCTGCTAAACATGTTGTCCATGTTGGCCATTCCATACCAAGGATCCATCAAGGGCGGGTAAAACGGTCTGTGGTGGTGACATGGCATGGGATAATCACTGTAGAAAAGAAGTTTATTAGCGTCAAAATTTAAGAGGGATTCCATGCAAAGAAACTGAACATCACTGTGCATAAACAATACAGAAATAAAACAAGAAGATTTTCAAAAATCTTCAACAACACTTTACAATATTAATGTTCCATTTAAAGTTCTGGATGTGTTTAGGTTAGCTTAGCACAAAGATGA
>JAJHUR010082783.1:0-18107 GCA_027495735.1 Lutjanus campechanus
ATTTATTCTTGCCGTACAGAATTTGCTGAACTTCACATTCTGTGTTTCTGTGGTCAGAATGCAACACACACGAATAAATACTTATCCAAACAATATTAAAAAAATTCAGTTACATGATAAGGTATTTTTGCAGTTTTGTTCACATTTGAGAGCAAGAAATCTCTGTTCACAAGCACATCACTTGTACTTCATGCATTGCACACATTGTATCAGTGCAGGATATTCTGCTAAGGTGGTCCACGCTGCTCTGTGCTGAGGGCAAAGAGTAGCACACTGGGAAATAAAGCAGGTAGGCAGTCTGATGTTCATAACTTCACTGTATGCTCCTGCAGCCTCTGTAGAGGAGATTTTGGCAGGCTAGGTAAAGCAGAGCATTCAGAGGTTACACGAAATAAATATCTTTAGAAACAGAAAGTTGGAAATAAAGCTGCTTGTTTGAATTTCAAATTCCCTGTCTCCTACACAAGCGTTTAGCAGCAGACCTCCCTCACCCAAGCACCGTTAGCATCACCATTTATTGCACTGAATAAATGTGAACATAAGCTGCAGTTTATTTCATGCATACATGAGGTATTTCATGCTTGTATGCAAATGTGCACATGTGTTTCTAAATGTAGCCCTTCAAGCTGTTCAGCATATTTGATGACGCTGATGTACTTGCGTGAATCTTCCCAGTTTTTGTGTTGTATCCACATGATTGAATGGATTTACTGTAAGTCTCTGTAAATAAAAGCATTGGCTAAATAAATGTAATATAATATATATTATTTGAAATGCCTAAATGCTGTAAATTACGTTCTAATTCAGTATGAATAATAACTGGAATGTGCGCCCTCCTGCTAAAATGAATAAGAACAGGGCCTTCATGGATACTTAAAGGGGACCAATTACGTTTTGCCTTATTTTCTGTCATGTTTAATGTTATAGTGTTGGGGTGAGGTAAACATATGTAGAAGTAATCCCTGTGAACAAAATGCTCTAGACTTGACGTGATTATATCATATATTTCTTTATATGGTCAACTGTTCCTGACACAGCACTGCACGCCCAATCACTTGGTCTATTATTAATCGACCGCTCTGTTCAGGATTATGTTCATGTTCTCTCTGTCTCTCAGAAAGTGCTTTCTCAGTGTTTAAGGAAAGTTATATATTTTTTTGCTTTCCCTCTGATGTCCTGCGGCCGCTCACCTCTCAGTGATTTAAGGCGTTTCTGATGGACATGTATCCTTACTTGTTGCTAAAGTAGCTAAATGCTACTGCTCGTTAGACGTGCACTCCCCCGGTGTTTGAGCTCCCAATCGGCTACATGTCTAAAGTGGCCAACCGCTAACAACAACTAAACTTTTGTCCATCAGGAAACTTCATAAATCACCAAAAGCTGAGGCAGAGCAGCCGGAGGACATCAAAGAGAAAACCAGAAAATATTTCCTCAAGAAAATATGATCCAGTTTCACCAAAATCCGTGAATAGATTTATAAAAATTGTGTGCTCATGTACAGTAAACAGTCCTTGGAAACACTCCAGCTGCCTCTATCATTTTTCCGACCTAATTCTTGTCTCATTTGTGGTCCAATGAACAGTAAATTAATCAAATTCACTGCTGCATATCGCTATTTTCCGTGCTAAAACAGTTCTTATAAGCAGTTGGAGTGCTGTAGTCTCGCATAATCAGACCTGTCCCTGAGCTAACAAGCCAAGTAGTGGCTAAAATAGCTGCTAACAACATGTAAATCTGTTTGGCAATCAGAAAACTCTGCAGTGTAATTCGCTGAAAGTTGAGGCAGAGCAGCCGGAGGACATCACAGGGAGGGCCAGAAAGTATTTCTTTTGTGGAATATAATCCAGTTTCTTAAAAATTCTTAAATTGAACTTGCAGAAACCCTGAAGAAGATGGCCTTTTTATTCTGTTCAAGATGACCAAGATCAAGGATTATTGTTGCAATTAAGTAACCTAACGTACAACATACATAACAAAAAACAAACAAACTTTTTGTTGTCACTCTCTAAAATCAAACAGAATGAAGACATGGGCATTTATTATATCCAGTGTCTTCTCAGAAACACGAGTCGACAAAATGAAAAAAGAAATATGTACTTAAATGTTGACTGACAACAAAATAAGTAATATTTAATATGTACAAGTTTTCTTGAGTCATTTGGATTGAAAGCATGGGTTGATTTCTTGGAAAGAACTTTTGTGCACGCACTTCACCTTTCGTCTCCTCCTCATTTATTCCTCTGAATCATAGTCAGCACGCCCTCTCTGATGGTTTCCATAAAACTCTTCCAGGTCTTTTGATTATGAAAGTCTGCCCAAGCTTTTCTGACATGTCCATGTTTTCACCACACACACACACATTCCACAGAAGTATGTAAGAAAGAGCAATGAGTGCCTCAGTTCCTCTGCAGGCGTATCTGCTGTTTCATGTGCTGGAGCCTTTTGCAGTCCACACATTTTGAAGGCCTGTGAGTTATTATGTGTGAGAACTTCAGATGCTGTTTACTTGATCAATAGGAGAAAGAAAGTCCACGGGGAAGGACAGAGAGAGACTCTTTTTAGCCTGGTGTGTGCTTTCTGTTCTGAATTGACTACATGATCTGAAGGCTACTGTTTAAAGTTGACAACTTAATGTGACAGTGGATGCATCTCAATCCAAAGTACAATGACAGCTGAACAAAAACTAACCAGTCCTCCACCACAAGAATTAATCTGCAACTGTGATAACTGGCTAATTATTTAAGCCAGTGTGACTAAATGACATTTTATGAATATTTCATATTACGTTCTTTGCATAACAATAACCGTTCAGAACAACTGATAAACTGTACAATTAACCCAAATAGTGAATGCAATAACTGCAGAAAGTTTGTGAAAAAGAGAGATTTGGATGAGTTTTAGTCAGATTATTTCCAATGAATATTGCATCAGAGATGGGTTTTCTTGATATTTTAGGAGCTTTTTACATAATTCTCTGTCTGTATTATGTTGTTTTAAAATTTTAACAATCATGCATACTTAAAAAGCTACGTTTTTGACCAATTTTGTATTTTATTCTCCTTTTTATTTCTTCCTGTTCCATTAGCTCTTTGGTTGTTATGCATACTCTTCTAATGCAGGACGAGGCTGTTTACCAGAGTTAAAGGCTCTTTGATTATCTTCATCATTATCTAAGCAAGTGTCAACCGTTCTCTGGCAGGACAATGACCATAAACATGGATCATGGCTATGCTAGGCCTATTTAAAGGTTCAGCATTTTGAGAAACATGCTTATGTGTTTTCTTGCCAAGAATTAGTTTCATGCCCCCTGTTTGAGGCTAGAGCCAGCAGCTTCTTGACTTAACTTAAAATGAAGACTACAAACAAGGTGAAAAGGTGAGGGTGGCTCCATCCAAAGGGAAAATGAACCCTACCTGCCAACATCCAGAGAGCTCAGGAATCAACGAGTTACATCTCATTTGTTTAATCCGTACAAATGATGAATACGATCACCCAAATGATAATTTGTGATTTTATGTGGGGTTATGTGTTGGACTATCTTTATTTGATCTCCTTGAGCCAACCAGCTGAGACTTCAGAGTGTCTTTGGAGTCTTGCTCTTAAAGAAACACTGACTTTATGGAACTCAACTCAGGAAAGTAGTTCAAAGTAAGAAGAGGTCACGATGGTCATGATGTTCCAAACCAAAAGTTTTAAGTTACATAATATTTTACATTTTCAGGTACCACTTCATTCAAAGCTAAAGCTTTCTAGATTTCACTGTCTGGTAGAAAAGCCACAAACAACTTTAAGACTCTGATTGCATCTGATGCTGTTTTAAACTAATAATTTGACTTTGGCATGTAATGAAAATAGTTTTGGTAAAGGACTCAGACTTGTGGACTCTGCTTTTTAAATATATCGTGTCACATTACTATTAATAGTATGTCATCTCTTTATCTCTTCAATTCAAAAATCCTCAGACGTTTTGGAATTTTTTGATTCCACCCAAGTCATGGAACTGTGTAGGAAAACTGTGGAATTGATGGACGTCTGATCTTTGTCTCTGTGCCTCTTTTTGTCTCAGGGAGACTATGATCCTATGAAAACCCGAGTTCTCCACCTCAAAATGAACCCTACCACTGTTGCCAAGCAACAGCGGCAGCAGGAAGTTGAGGCTCTTCGGGAGGAAGTGACACGTCTCAGGGAACTCGTGCGCTCGGTGCAGGATGGAAGCGCTTTGGTCCACTCGCAGGACGAGTCCAGCATGCACGCCTCCAGCCTCGGCCTCAGTTTGCCGCCGTCGAAGGAGGTGCTGGGTAAGATACGCAACACGGACTCGCATTTACAGACTCGCTTGTACTAAATTGGCTCATTAGCTTGCATAAGCCTCGTAATAAACTAACCCGGGTTGGGCAGTTGCATTGACTTTCTCATTGTCCATCACGTTTCCATTACCATAAATTTTTATGGAGCTGAGCATAAGGTGCTGCAGCTGAGATTAGGGCCAGAGCAAACATTATAGGCGAAATAAATCTTGACAAGCACACACTGCTTTAATGTAGGACACAGTAGGTACATGCACATAAAAGCTCAGTTAGTTAGTAGCCACTTATTGAATAGTGCTGTGCTTGAAATGTTCTGCAGGTACCATAGAAACCATGAGGGCTGCCTCCTGGTTGTTAAGATTTGAATCATTAGTCAGAGACGACTCATTCGACTGAGATTCTTCCAGTCAAGCATTTGTTTTTTTTTTTTCCCTTTATCAGTCCGTGTGCATTTACAGTAACAGGATAAAACTGATAAAAGCTCACAAAAATGCACAGGGACAACATTTCAGTGAGGAACTAAAGGGAATCATAAATATGGATTTATATCAGCTCGTGCATTTATTAAAAAATGACAACACGCACGGCTGGTTAATTGAATTGAGAGGGCAAAACGAGTGGCTGGTTAACAAGTTTTAGCTCTTTGTTTTTTTGCTGCATCATTGTACACCAAGGAATGCAACAGCACGACAGGCTGTAAACTTTACAAACAAAGTCTCTAAATCGCCACAAACCACAAAACTAACGGCGATGGAAGCAGGGAAGAGTGATAGAAATGACGCGCAAGTGGCGTGCTGTCAGCCGCTTTACCAGAGCGCCCCGGTGATGCGTGCAGGCTTTGCTTGTTTGCTTGTGCTTGTTTTTGCCTCTGACAGGCTCATATTGTTACAAGTGTTTAACAACATTGTGGAAAAGGTCACGACAGTGAGAAAATGAAAGAGTAAGATATGTTTTGTTTAACCAGAGACTGCTGTTTGATTGTTCCTGCCAAATTCACCAGACTCCTTTTATAAAATATCATCAATGGTGTTACTCCAGAATTCAGTACATAGTTCTCTTTAGTCATTTTACATGTTTTCAGCAACTATGATCCAACATGTATAAAAAGTTCCTTTTTTCTTCACACAGACTTTAATTATTCCATGATTTGTGCAGTTGGTTATCAAGGTTAAAAAGACAAAAAGTAAAGAAGCAATATGACATTTTACTTCTTTCCACAAAGCACATTTTTGACAGGTGTGCAGGTCCTTCTACCTTTTAGACTAATGAGAAAAAAACTTAAATGGGAGAAAATGTTACGCCCTCTTCTGGCTGCTTCCTAAACCAAAATAAGAAGGAAATTGCTTCATTGATATTTATATTAGAGGCCACCGAGGCTTTTGTCCTCTTAGGTGTGAGTATATGACAGACAGTTAGAGCGGGAAGTGTAGTTATGACAGGGTTAAATATTTAATTGGAGTTCAGGGCAGTTCAGCGCCGGAAGTCTGTTGGATAATTTGTCTTCACAGCTCTCCGCTCTCTCTTCCTCTCTCTGTCTCTCTCATTCTCTCCTCCCTTATTTCGCTCATCAACTCTCTTAACTCATCTCTCTTTTCTTTTTCCTTCCTTCTTTTTTTTCCTTTTTGCACCTCCTTTTCCTATATTTTTCCGTTTCGGTCTGTTTCGACTCTGTCTCCCATTATTTTATTTTTTTTCTTTTTCATGTCAAATAATTGAGTTTCTTACCGGTGTGCTCAATTTAATCTCCAGCAGATAATGAAGACCTTATGTGTGATATCTGCCCCTATCTTCAGACCGGGGTCAGTACAATAGGATGTCCGGAGAAGTATCAAAGATAAACTGAATCATTTTCATGCCTATTAGATAAGCACAGGTTTATATAAAAAAAAAAGTGTTGCGTCATACACTCTGTAAGACTAAACATTAATTATAGACGCCACTGACACTGAGTCATGGTTGAATCTCACCATGAAAGTAGAAATTATAGATCTAATATAGACCTTTGAGCATTATGTCTTGCAAAAAGAAGTGCTTGGTACTGTACAGTAATGAACTGTATGTCCAAAAAAATCACAGGTCCCACAGGGGGTTGTGGATTGTCAGCGGTGATCACATCGAAAATTGATTCTCTTAAGTGTTCTTTTTCTTTTTAACGATTCCTCAATTGTTTTTTTTTTGTTTTTTAAATATAAATAACCAGTGCTTAGTCTGTTAGCTCACTAACGGATCCATTTTACTTGCTTACTTACTGCTTCACATAAAACAATATGTGAGCTCAGACTTTCAGGCATATATTTCCACAGCAACCACAAAGGGTCAAAACTCTCATTTGTGCTGTGACCAGACTTCACAGGCTCTATTTATTTTGGCCTAATATCTTATTTTATTTATTATTTTCATATCGCACTACCTTGCTGAGCAGGATCAGCTAAATATAGAGGTTTGCCTCAAAAGGAATTTAATTTTCTACTTCTATATGCAGCTGAAATAAAAGTCAGAGAGACAGACTTGTTTATGGTGCACTTTGTTTTTAAAAAAAATATGATTTATGATATGAAGTCTCCAGAAGTGTATGATTCAACTTTTTCCCTTGGTCGATGCAGGGGTAAGCAACCTTTACTATCAAACGAGCAATTCTTGGACAAAAAAAGACTATACAAAATCTGTCTGGAGCTGCAACTGTGTGCCTCAGAGACTTTTCTTTTTTTCAGATTTGACATCCACAGCTGGCCAAGAGAGAATTAAGAGAATTAATCATTCAGAAAATTTGGAGGAAAAGGCGCTGAGTCGTAGACATACGCTGTGATGCACATTTTAAATGGCGAAACATGGCATTTTTTCATTCAGTGTATGGGCCGCACATTCTTACAACTGGAGAATTTAACAGTGACTTAAGGTCTATAACAGTTGCACTTGGAAAATTAAAATGTATTAGTTGTAATAGATGTAGTAGATTTAATAAAGTCACAGGGAGAAGCCGCTGGTCTAATATTAAGGAAGCAAGCAGGAATTGTAATAAATTGTAACATTGAATCGCAATATATATAGAATTGGCCCCCAAGTAGTAGTAGGAATCAGGAGATAAGCCTCTCGTCATGTTATTATTATTTGTTAACTATTTTATTACGATTTTAGTCAATTAGTAAATTTTTTGCTAATTGAAAATCACAATTGATGTCTTAGTTTTCTTTCATATTTTATCCATATACACTATCACTTAGCTTTTTGTAATGTGCTTAGGTGCAAAAATAACCAATTGACTCATGAAATTTCCACTCTAAACTTTGGCTCATGATAAGATTTTAATGGCAGCCATAAATTTAAAACGGGCAGCTGCTGTTGCTGGCACTTAATGGTTGAGCAGTGCTACCAGTGACCTTAGAGCAAAATCGCTACAGTTAAGTTTTTAATGAGTTTTTAAACAATTATGATTCCAAAAACTTGTAAAATGAAGCTCGGGTTCAAAGTGACAGGAATCGTTCTTTAATTTGATTCATTTTTTTGCGAAAGATTAGAGCCCCTTCTATTATACCCATCAAGCGTTTTTTGGAAAATGAAATTAAACCGCTGAATTGAGCTGTTGTTAGTATTATTAAGAAAGTATTATTCCACATGACTGCATTTTGTGAGTGAAGGATTATTTTTTTTGCCTCTTCTTGGAGGAGTCCTGAGGGTTACTTTGCTGTGGAAAGTGAAAATGTTATTGAACATTCTGAGCTTAAGCGCACAATTGACCTGTCTCTCTGCTGGAGGGCTTCAAAATAGATTTTATTTCAGAAGCAAATTTCGTCAGTGGTCTGTGATGTAGCCTGGAATCAGACCACACTACTTACTTTTACTGTGGAAGAACCTTAACTTTCTTCTTTTCATCTTGTCACAAAAATATTGCACTTGTGTTTGGTTCCCCTGAGTAGATTTTGTAAACTTCTGCTGTTCTTTGCTGGTTGAGCAACAAATGATTTGTGTCATTTCCAGTTTTTTTTTTTTGTTAAATTTCCATGTTACATTCAACAGATCCCTGTGCGTACTTTCAGTTCAGTTTGAAACATGAGCAGGCAGAAATATATAAATAAGAAGCTTCCTCAGCAGTGGAATTTTCTTGACAGCTTTTAAGAGATAGCTCGCTCAGACCCGTAGAGACCAATTAAGGGCAAAAGTCAGAAGTCACTAACTTTCTCCAAACTTGACAGTTGGTGTAAAAAAAAAAAAAATCTTCTAACCCCGAATACTTTGATCTAGCAACTAAACACACACGTTGGCACATTTGTGTGTGCACTTGTACACATTGGGTTTATTGCGATTGAAAAAAAGGCAATAACATGCCCATGCCCCCGCGTACATGTCCATTTGTCTGCATGTTACAGTAACTTTAAACAGCGTCTGCTTCATGCTGTCACTGGAGAATTAATAGCCATTTTCAGGGCAGTTTGATAGCTGTCATATGCTGACAGTTTTGTCACAATGCTGAAGTCTTGAAACAGTATTTATCAGCACTGACTGACACTCAAGAGGAGCCCAGGAGACAGACAGGCACACACACGCAGACAGACACACTCACAGACTCTTAAGTTTATACTTTCTAGACATTTAGTTGTGTAATAATGATGGATAAAAATGTAATAGGCTAAGATGTATGAAGAGAAGAATGATGGGTAGAAATAATTATCAATCATAGCAGGGTCGGAAGCTTGGGGTATGATGAACATGCACCGCTGTCACTGTTAACTGCTCCTGAAAGAGTATATAATATATGTGTGTGTGATAGTGCAATAGAATTGTGAATGTGTGGCTGGTTTGTAGAGCTGCACAATATGGCAAAAAAATAAATAAATCATGTGGTGATTAGGGCTGTGCATTGACAAGAATCAGGTTTTAAATCTATTTTTAGGAAAACTGTCAAGTATGAAGGACACACTAGACCTGCAACGATGAATTGATTGGTTGTCAGTTATATTAATCGCCAGTTATTTTCACAGTAGATAAACTGAGTAATTTTTAACAAAGTCAAAATTTGAATTCAGCTTCTTAAATTTGGATAATTTTTGTTTTTTTAGTCCTCTGTGACAGTAAACTGAATATATTTTGATTGTGGGTAAAACAAGATGTTTAAGTATGTCGTCTTGGGTTTTGGGAAACACTGATTGACATTTTTCTCCGCTTTCTGGCATTTTGTGGACCAAACAACTAATCGATTAATCTGGAAAATAATTGACAGATTAACTGACAATGAAAGTAATTGTTAGTTGCAGCCCTAGAACACACCAGCATTTGCATAAAATCTGAGTTAGAAAAGTTTACTTTTTCAAGCAGTCAGAACAGTGAAGATGCATAACAACACTACTATCTAGTTGTCAGGGAATTATTTATTTGCACAATAATTTGCACAGTTAAACAGGGCAACAGAAATAAACCAGCTAGAGAAAGAAAAGAAGCAAACTGCAAGTGAGATTTAAAAAAAACTCCAGAGGCTTATAGAAGAAATTTACACCTCTAAGTATTATACATCATTACACATTATAATCTACAAAACGAACCCAACAAGGAACCATAGGGTCGTATGGTGGGAGGTAGTTTAAACACAACACGTAATAAACTACAGCCATGAATCTTTGCTTGTTTCACAATATATTGTTTTTATGTATTGACTCTATCAATATTTTCTTACACCCCTAATTGTGATTATTTTGACAGATGTTCGGATTGCGATATGATTCATGATTAGTGGGAATCGTTTTGAGTCACAATTTTCATTTTCATTGAAAAAAGAAACTATTAAACCATGATGATGTGATGTTTGTTGGGGTCTGTAGAACAGGAGAACAAGATTTATAGGCCAGGGCATCTTTGCAGCACAACAGTACTTCATTATAATGCTGTTTTGTTACACATTTTTCTTTTATCAGCAAACAGCTTCAGCAATTTAGATATTAAACTTGGACATAATGCAGTTTAGATTATGTTTCAATTACTTGTGCAGCCCATTGACATAAATAAAGATGAATGCCGTGTCTGAAGCACTTTGAGGCCAAAATATCCCAAATTCAAGTGCTGCTGTTTTGCATTGATGATGATATTTGGAGCCAGACTCTGCGCAGTAGTGATCAGGGTTGGAGCTGGGGTATTAAGTTCCCGTCCAAACAACCAGGCGACTCCCCCTTTTTATAGCATGAAATAACTAATTAAAACCAAACTGATCAGAAAAATAACAACTTGAAGATAGATCTGCATGATAAGAACTATCTAAAATGACATAAAACATGTATTTGATGTGCATATGTTTGATGTTTTACTTTGGCTCATGTCCTGTCTGTTAAATTGGAGGGGGTGTGATTTATGACCTGTACTGCAGCCAGCCACCAGGGGGCGATCAAAATGTTTTGGCTTCAATTTTGGGAGCTCTCATGTTGTCCATTTCAATATGTTTTCGTGGTGCAGTCCTACTGGTTGGTGTTGGCAGTAAGAAAGTTAACAGTGCTGGTTAAGTAAAATATAATTCTTATAAAAATAGATGCACATTTGAGCCACTGAAAAGTGTTTGACCTTGAAAAATTAATCAACTTAAGCTGAGCTTTTCAGGGGTGTTAAATAAGCATTTTATCTGCCTCAGTCAAATCCCTTTTTCACCCTTTTTAATTCTCATACTGGTGCCTTTGCCTGTTTCCATTCCCCACGTTTTTAATGCTTATTTTATGTTTAACTGTGACAGAAATGAGAAGCAGCCAACAAAGGCATTTCATGTGGGGTAAATAGCAGGAACAAGATTGAGGACAATTGTCTATAATTCAGTGAAGTCTGAATTTACATCATGATACTTGCTGCTATTTAAATAGAGCAATCTGTCCACTTCTCATCTTGTGTGGACCTTTTTGAAAAGGCGAGCGTGCACTCCCACTAAGAATCTCTGGGTTCAGATAAAAGCTTCCAAACTCAGCTCCACTTTTTGGCTGCAATCATAGAAAAGTAGCAATCAAGCGACGCTGACTGTGAATGCCTCTGCCAGTATCAGTGGAGACTACAGTGGATAAAAGTTAGCCCGAGCTGCCTGACACTATGGTTAGACATATATTTTTTTCTATATTTTTGACAGGTTAGGCCAGTTGGTCTGTTGGTCTCCACTAAAGCCTTTGCTAGCTAGTAGTCTGAGGTAAAAAATGAGGTGCAGTGTGTGTACATTTCCTCTCCCGAAAGGCAACCAAGTCTAATTTAAATTTTGTGATGCTGCCCTTCTGTTTAAAAGTAATAGTAGCACAATGCTGGACCGCATTAAGATCAAGTACCCGGCTGCCATGTCTGAGGATGGCTCACAGCCAAACATCACATTGCTGATAGCCGGGGGGGTGAAAGTGTGACGCGTGCTGGTGTTGTGCCATATCAGTCAGAGTGGCAGAGGGTGAGGGATCCAAAGAGCTCGTTCACCAAGGGTCCCTCAAGCCCGAGTATGCCATTGAGATTACTTTTGAGGTGGAGCTGCAGCAATGAATTGATTCATTTATTAGTTTTCAACTATCAAATGAATCACCTACTACTTTGATAATTGATTAAGTGGTGTGAGTAAATTTTTTTTTTAAAGGAAAAGCATAGTCAAAATTCAGATTCCAGCATCTCAGATGTAACTATTTTCTGTTTTCTTTAGTCCTCTACGACAGTAAACAAACTTGAGGAGATTATCAAGGGCTTTAGGAAACACTGATTGACATTTAATCGAGAAAATAGTCAACAGATTAATCGACAATGAAAATAATGATGAGTTGCAGCCCTGCTTTGAGGTGATTGAGGAGGCGTTAAAAGTCAAGCTAGCTTTTACCAACAATTATTGGACAACTATTACCAACAAAAGCTACATCACACATAATCGCGACTATCCCATGAACTTATTAATATAAAACAGAATATATAAAATCCAATTAAAGTATAATAAAAGAGATGTGTCCTATTTTTCCCAGTGTAGTAATACAATTTGGTATTGATTTGGGTCGCCGGATCACATGACATCAAAGCTACTGAACAAACTACAGTTATTTTCTGCTCAAATATTAATGTGACATAAATGAATTACACATTATCAATCAAAATACAGAAAGTCTGCTACCTGAGACCTACGTCGTATCATTTTTTTAAATCATAATTTTCAGCATGTCAGCTACCTGTCACTTCATCAGTGTTGACTGGGAGATGCAGTCCAGTCTGCTCTTCACTCACAGCCTCTCCGTCTGCTGTCTCCATTTCTGCCCACTTCTCCGTCCGCTGAAGGTTGTCCAGCACACGTCAAACGTCCTCGCTGAGAAGCTGACTAGTGTGGAGACATGAGGGACAATAGGCACCTCTTGTATCTATGATTTTTCTTAATTAACCAGATCTTTACTGGTTAATGAGTATCAGGCTTTCAAAAGCAAAATCAACTGAATCTGACATTTCTAGTTCCAATAATTCTGACACAAACACATTGAGAATGTTTTCAGTAAATGTTAACAGTAATATCATGCAAACATGTGCCTCTTTGTGGTTGTCCTGTTCTCTTCACTCCTTTTCCCCATTCACACACACACACACACACACACACACACACGTTCACTTGCATGATTATCACTTTTAACTTTCTTCGGCAGTGATCATTCTCTCCTTAACGACTCGTTTTTTTGCTCAGACAAACTCATTTCTCTGCCTTCTCAAATCAAGTCTTCAAATTAAAGTAATTATCGCAAATTGATTTTCAACAAATTAAAGTCGAGCCCCATCCCTCTTCTCCTCTCCATGAATCTCTGTGCTCCCAGCTAGCACAGACGCAGCTGACTGCTTTAGTCACCACTACTCTCTGTGCATCGCAGTGTTTTGTAGACCCTAAGTGAGCAGATGGAGTGCCTCGGGGTGCGTATATGTGATACTGAGTCGTCCATCTATGCTGCTTTAGCTAAATGAGTTGAGCATGTACTTGTGGAGCTTCATGGAGAGGACGTCTCGCACATGTAGCTTAGTCTTGAACTGAATTGTGTAACGTTATAAAAATAGAACGACCACCCATTTTGACTTACATTCCACATCAGTGTCGGAACATGCGACTGATGTATTCACCCGACTCCTGTGTGTGTTGCAGATTTACGTAAGCAGATGGAGAGCTCGGAGCTCAGGAACCAGAGGCTAAAGGAGGTGTTTCAGCGGAAAATCCAGGAGTTCCGCACAGTCTGCTACGTCCTGACGGGCTATCAGATAGATATCACCACTGAGAACCAATACAGGCTCACCTCAGTCTACGCGGAGCACATGGACGACTCCCTGCTCTTCAAAAAGGTACACATGCTGCACATTGTGAACACAAACAAACAGAATACTTTTAATATTTCACAGCTCTTGCTGAACCATCACGACATCACCATGACAACAAAAACAAAGAACAATCCTGCCCCTTAAAAATGATCATTTAGTTTTTCTAGTAAAGTTCATCAAAAAACTTTCAAATATACTTCAGCTTTATCAGGGCATTTCACCTGAGAGTTCAGATTAAATGCTTTGAAAATCTATCAGATCAGATATTGGTATAGCCTATATTTTTGGGCTAATGTAGGGTAGCGATATAGACCGATACAGCTGGTTAGGCCAATATCGACCAGTAATTTATCAGCCCTGATATTTATTGTGCATCCATAGTCTATTTTTTATTTAAATCATCCATCTTTGCTAACTATATCTCAGCCTTTCTTGCCCCCAGGTGTGCATAAACTACTGTACAGGTTATATGAACTTCTTTTTAAAACACAAACATGTGAAATTATCAGTTATCATATCTATATCGGCCATGAGAAGAAGGTAATATCAGTTACTGGTATCAGCTGAAAAAAATCCATGTCGTGCGTCTATCCATGCATGTTTATTGCTCAGTGTCGTGGCTGCAGAATAATTACAGCATCCACATTTAGATTGGTTTCCTATAAGCCTCGCTTTCATCTGTCTGCCACCGGGCACGATATTTCCCAGGTAAATGACGTCTCAATTAAAGACTAAATTAATGAACAAATTCACACTTTGCCTCTTGGTGCTAAAATTATTCTTCTCTCTTATTTCCAAAGTGGCGAGGCTCTGAGGAAATGGAAAGCGATCCGGTGTTGTGTCAAAGTGTGTTTCCCCCTGTCAGATATTTTTTCCCATGGCGGTGCCCTCCGTGGTTTGAGGGGTTGGTTAAGGCTAGGCGTGGCAGAGTAGGGTAACAAATCGATGAGGAAACAGATTTCACCACAACATCTCTTGTCTGCGCCACTGCGGCACAACAATAATGCCTCTGGGAAACGGTAGGGGGCTGAACATTTTTTTTTTATTTCCACTTTACTGTTGATATAATGTGATGTTATAACTTTGGGACAGTATTCACACACAAGACAGACATAAAAGTTATGATAAAAAGTTCAGATATTTATTGAACTGTATTACAGCCTTAAAGACCAGAGAAACACAAACTGAAACGACTGATTGTCACAATATAATCATGAAACGGTACCTGCAGGGTCTTGGAATTATTTCAAAAGCACTGCATTTAAAATTCTCAGAATAAGACCTGAAGACCTTAACTCTTAAATTTAATTTACAAAGGTCTTCATGTGTTTATTTATTTATTTTTTTCCGTTTCATACATAATTGTTTTCTAGGGCTTAAAAGCCATACTAATTTTCCATTATATCTTTAATATTTTTGCCAGTATGGCTGCAAAGTTTGCATTAATTTTCACTCTAAGTGGTTTTAAAAAAGGTCTTAAATAGTCTTAATTTACCTTTGAGAACCCTGGAGTTACCCTGCATAATCTCATGTAGTAATATCAATATTATCGTTACATATTTAGCTTTACGTACATCCTACATCTATACCTACACCCTTCCTGAGATCAAATCTGGTTGCAGGCAGCTATCAGCCAATGGCGGTGTGCATTTCTGTAAGCATATGCACCATGATCATTAACATAGAAGTGTGAAGTTAAAAGGGAAACACTGTCAACATCAAAATTCCTACAGGCTGTAGCATCTGTGTGAGTGCTGATATCTGTCTCAGTGAGATCACGAATGCTGCAGGAAGTGCAAATTTGACCTTGGAAGGTGGTTTTTAAAAAAAAAAATTTTTTACTGTATCCCCCATATCCACGTTTATGCACCATTACGCCACGTTATAGCTTTGTGCCAGATCCGGCCGTGCAGGGAGAGGAACGCTACGCCAACAGAGACTCTCCTCTGCTGTGTGTATTGAATGTGTGTGTGTAGCTCATGAGTAGAGGAATGATAGTGTGTGTGTAAGAGAGAGAGAGTGATGACTGGGCAATGTCACAGGGCTGGGCTGCATTAATCGATCACCACTCCCCATACACTCATTGAGTGGGCTAAATAAAAACTGCATGTGTGTCTGTCCCTCAGCTGTTGAGCAAATCCTTTCTCTTAAGTAGCTTTACAGTGAAAACATCCTGTTGTGCTCCCTTCGCACTTACCTCTTTGTCTCCTTCCTTCCCCTTCTCTCCTCTCTCCATCCTGCCCTGCTGCACTTTTTCTCTCTTTATCTCTCCCTTGTTGTTTATCTCTCACCACCTCTCTGTTACTCTCTGATCTGAGTGTGTAGCAGTGGCTAATCGCCGTGTTGTTGCTGTGTTGTCTTATGATAGGAGGGCCTCTAGCTAGAACAGAAACCGTGGAGAATCCATACTGGCGAGGTGGAAGGCAGCTTTATTATCTTGGCAGGGTAATTATTGTGGTCAAGTGCAAGACGATTGCACCTGGTCATTACTCGAGATTAGGGCTGGGCAACATATCAATATCATATCAATACCATGATATGAGAAATTGTCTTATATTTTGGATATTGTTATGTGTATATATATATGTATATATATATATATATATATATATATACTGTATATATATACACACACACATATATATGGTGATAATTTTCTGAACTTCCTACACTCTTCTAGCCATTCCATTTTTTTTTGCCTTTGCCTTGACATTGAGGTATCTGGTCCAAAATATTGTGATACCAACCTCACTGTGAAAATACTCTGCTACAAGGTTCTGCTTACTTAAGTAAAGGTATGTAAATATTACTTAAAGTAGTCATTCTGCAGTAAAATGGTCCCTGTGAGTGTTTATTACAGATGAGGTTGGATTAATATTATTGCTGACTTAATGTGTATGTTGCATTTTACTGCTGTAGATGAGCTCAATTGTCATTTTAACTACTTTACATACTGTTGGGTAGTTTAATCTACAGCAGTGCATCGTATTCTTTAAGATTATCATACTTAATGTTTACTTTATTTTAGAAATTACATTATGTTATTTTCTCAAAAATATTGAGATGATTGAGACATATATCGTATATCGTGTCATAGCTTATAAATGTCAAGATGCTATTTCTAGGCCATATTGCCTACCCCTATAAACGATGTACCGATCCACTTTTTTCACTTCTGATCCAGTTCTGTTATCTGAATTTGAATATCTACAGATATCAATATTTTACTGATACCAGTGCTCTTTTTTTGATTATTATTATTACTGCTGATGGTAGTTGCAGCAGTATCAGTAAGATTACATGAGGCTTAAACTGAACTTTAGCCTGGAAAGCTTGTGTAGTTTGTGTAATGGCGTTTTTCAACCATTGTGGGGTGCTGTGGCATTCTGGCTTGTACACGTGCAGCTGATAAGACGGCCCTCTTTTGCATAATATCCCATGATGCATTGTTGAAAGTTTAAGTTTGGTATTTTATGTTCCAAAATGCAAATGTCAGTGTTTGAAATGTGAAATGTGTTCACAACTTAGTGGTTTATGTTGGTAATTATACTGTTGATAATTGTTATGCCATGCGTGAGGTGGCTAATACATGTCTTCATTACAGCTGTATCATACAATTTGGAACACTTTTCCTCTACATTACTTGTAAATGTAGAGTACAAGAGAAGAGTGCTGTTCAGCTCTCAGTTTATCCTGTTTACTTTAATAGAGAACATGGCAAATATGCAGCATTGTGTCTTTTCGATTGTAATGCAGACCAGTGTTGCGACATTGATACCAGAATAATGCCTTTTGTCAATTTTGGGCCCAGATACCGAGACTGGATAAGATGCGTCCTATCTCCAGTCATGACTGCCTTGCTCAAGGACTCACTCAAATGCGAGTGGAGTAGAGAATAACATGACAATAAAAATGTGGGGGGATTTGACCGTGCATGTGCGCATACATGTATTTTTTTTTTTTTCTTGCTGGTGTGTCCAATCTGCTCCATCGAACACACCTGCGACCCTGCCAGAAGAGATAATTCACTGTCAATATTTATTAACCTCAGACTGCGTCCATAGAACACACACACACACACACACACACACACACAGACACACACAGACACAGTCCTAAAGCCCTCATAGTGCGCACTGTCACAGTCAAATGCGCACATACTCACTCCAATCTCAACACTCTCTGTCACACCACACTCCACCACACAGCCCCCCCCCTCCCCGCTCTCTGTTGGGCGCACATGCATACAGATGTACAGAGACAAACACACACACACACATACACACACGAAACAGATGCTAACACCTCCTGTATTAGTATTCAGGGTGTTCTCCTCTGTTTGAGTGTGTATGACACACACGCCTGGTGGCCTATGGGAGCAGAGAGGCCTGTACTACTAATGGAATACGACATTCACACCGCACGCACACACACACACATATAAAGGAACACCCACACTTAAAGGAACACACACAGACACGTACACATGAATGCAGTATACATAACATGTGCCTCACGCGTGTGTGTGAGTGTAATCTG
>JAJHUR010082784.1:0-15546 GCA_027495735.1 Lutjanus campechanus
TTATCTGATATTCACAAAGACAGACTGACCCCCGCACGACCCAGACTTCAGAAAAATTCAGCCCGTATCATGCTGGCCTCCTCTGCCGTCCTGTGAGTAATCAGCCTTTCCAGCAGGCCTCACATGGTAGACATACTCGTGTCTTTCTCCTGAATAGGCTTCTCGTGCACCGCACACCTCAGCCTGCCATTCACCTTCCTGTTGGATGCGATGATGACTATGGGGCTGAGTGCTGCGTAGAGCGAGGAGAAAAATATACGCAGGTCAGAGATGAGCGAGGAACTCATGGTCTTCCTCACAGTGAGAGTGTACACCCAGAGCCCATTATCTACCCCGTACAGAACCACATACAGGGTCACGAGCGCGACCACGGCTTTGGCGGCTCGTCGCTCGGCTCCACCGCTTCCGCCACTGCCGCTACCACTGCGGAGCCCCTTCACCTGCCGGCTGTGCTTGTAAAGGAAGACAAGGATGATCAGACTGGCCAGAGCCATGAGGGCCATGGGCACCACGTCTCTGCCCACCTGAGCAGCCCCGTTCGCCTGTTTGGACAGCTTTGAGGGGAACTGAACGTAGCAGAATTGCACATTGATGGCGTGGTTGATGAGGCTGGAGTTTTGCTGGGTGCCGAAGGAGAAGAGGATGGCAGCCGAGCTCATGCAGGTGTTGATGAGCCAGAGGACGAGGAACACGAGGCCCAAATATTGGGCCATCACGGTGCGGATGGAGGCCCAGCGTGATCCGGGAGGGGCGATGCTCAGGCACTGGTAGGCGCTCAGGACGAAGGTGAGCCAGATGGAGAGGGAGCGGGACATTCTGTAGATGAAGATCATGGCCTTACAGCCCAAGTCTCCGAAGATGTCGGCCTGGTGGAAGGAGGCGAGGGTCTCCAGCAGACAGCGGATACCCACCACCAGCAGGTTGGCGCAGGCCAGGTGCAGGACGATGGCGTCGGCTGGGAGCAGCCGGTTCTCCTGGCTGAGCAGGAGGAGGAACGCCAGGATGACGGCAGCGTTACCCGGGACTCCCACGACAGTGAGGGACAGATAGAGCATCCCACGGACAAACTGGTCTGACGCCATTCCTGCAAGAATAAAACAGAGCAAAAGGCAACTTCATCGGTTAAATAAACCACATATTGTTTGTAATGTCTTTCCCAGCTAGAAGCATTTGGTTCCCAAAATGTTCTGGGAATGTTTGATTCTGAGAATGTTGATTGAGTGTTCCTGTGTAACATTTCCTGCATGTTAAAACAGTTTTAAAAAAAGTTCTATCTTGAAAAATCAGTTGAGTGTTCCAGGATGGTTACTTGAATGTTTCTCCGTAACTTTCCAGAAGAGTTTTTAATCCATGAAGACAACATTGCTGAAACATTTCCAGAATGGTCTGTCAAGGTTTGTTGAATGTTTTGGGAAGGTTACGTTTCCCCATAACATTTCCTAGATGTTAAAACAGCAAATTTTTATTAGAACATTCTTTGAAGGTTAGCTGAACATTCCAGGAGTCTTAATTTTCCCCTTAATGTTCCCTCAAAGTTATGATCGAAAGTTTGCCTTGTGTAAAACTAACATTATGGTCACGTGTCCAGAACATTCTGGGAAAGTTCGCTGAATAATTCAGGAGGGACACTTGAATTTTCTTGTTTTTCCAGCGTAAAAACAACATTGTGGTGAGGAATGGAAATGTGAAGGTTAAAGGAGAAATCTGTAATGTATTTACTGTAATTTATCATTAAATGAGCATGATATGTCATCAGAGAATAGGGACACATGAAGTTGAAATACTCACTTCTTTGACAACAACACTACATTCACAGCATTCTCCTTTAAAATTTCCTTTTCCAGCTTGAGTGCTTGTTATTATTTACCCATTTCATGTTAATTAGAGTTCAAATTAATGCCGAATGTTCGCCAAATTAATTAGTGTCTGTTTATGAATCATAAGAAATCTAATCTAATAATCTTGTAGACGGAGTAGATGTTTATATCGGCCAAATTGAGCAGTTTGTTAATTGAGTCTGGCAGACGGTCACTGAACTCAGACTACAGAGTTTTGGTTTTCAGAGCAGTGTTTTTTTTTTTCAGGATTAACTTTACAATTACAGAAAATTGACAGTCATAAACAGCTGATGAACTTACACTCAAAGACTCGTTAAATGAACCAGGTGTCTTTCTGAGAGTTAAGTTACCAGTGGTTAAAACAGAATACTGAAAATCTGTACTCAATAACATAAGTTACATTACTGAAATGTATTAAGTATTAAGTAGAGGTGAGCTTTGACAAAAGTGTAATTTTTCTCCCTCTTTACACAGAGATGGATTTATTCAGAGTAACAATATTGTTCATGTTGTGAACAACACACACGTAATGTAGCCTGAGTTTGCGTTACGCTACAATATAAACTTAACAAGAAAAACAATCAACGGGACGATAAGTACAAACTTCTCAGTTTAAATATTGTTATTCAGAGTTTCCCGAGATAAAATAAACAACAAAATTAATGCTTATATTTACCGTCTAAACAATTTTAACATTTTGCTCACAGTATTGAATGTTTTGAAATGACTAAACAGTGACGAAATGTTGATTTTAAAGTGAAAACTGCAACAAAAATCCAACATTAACATGACCCACACATATGTTGTCCTCAGCTGACAGAAAATTTTAAGCTGAAGCAGCTGTTGGTCACTTGCAGCCTCTAGTGGCCTTTTAAGAAGAACTTTTGTTGAGACAACTTACCTTTCTTCTTTAGATAAACTTGAATCTTTGAGTTGTAGAAACCCCCCAAAAAATTCAAGATTCAAGAGATTTATTGCCATTTACGCAGGTATATGACAGTGGTGGTAAACTGGAATTTGTTTCAATCAGAGTCAGTGTTGTAAAAGAGAAAGGGCAGGAAAAAAGGAAGATTAAAGAGCAGCATAAAGGGAAAAAAATAGACAAAAAGTACACACTTACACATTATGAATTGTATAAAAATACACAGTATGAAAAATACAATTTGAAACAGATTGTGAACCTCATTTGAACTGACTGCAATTGAAAATATTAAATTATTAACTATTAATTTCATTTTCATTTCAGTTAGTTCACTCAACAGAGTTTCTAACTGATTCAAGTTTATCTAATGAAGAAAAGTAAATTATCCCAGCTAAATATTATTTGTTGGTAAAACCTTTTCAAAACTTAAAGAGTTTGAGTCGGGCTCAAAACTCAAAAATCGATTGAAATAGGTTGCCTTGAAATTTTGCTCAGCTCTTTCATTTTTACAGCGCAGTTTGCAAGATTAGCCGCGAACAAACGATCACAGTCAGTCACGCACACACGCAGCCGATCGCATGATCCCCTCCAGGTTTTTGCGCCTGGCTGAGATCATTACAGACTTGAAAAAGTACTCATGAAAGTGCTCCTCCCTAACAAAACACAGTAATCTGAGTAGTTGTGATTCATTATTCCACCTCTGAGTAATACCCAACATTTGAAATATTATAAGAAAAATCACTGCAGACTTTTACCTGAGAAAAGCTGAAGATAACAAGGTCTGACCTGGACCCTGTCCCCGATCCCTCTCTCCTGAAGTCCTCGTGTTCTTTGTGTTCTTATACTTGCAAACAGGTAGCGGTTGTTGGATCTGTTTATCATGGTCCATTGACTTCTCTTCCCTCAGCCTCCAATTACTTGAGATCAATTCAGATGACTGCTTCTGTCCCCTCTCTGGATTTCACACTGACAGGAAAACAGAGAAGAAAAAAAAAAGCTGTTTGGATTAATTCACGGGGCACAAAGATCAAACCAGTGGACAGAGAAAACGGTGCTAATGAGGAGATAATATCTATTAGGCCTCATGTTTATACTCAAAAAAGATTAAAGTAATTCCTCTGTGTCACTGTTTTACTGAGAGAAGATTATTTGAACACCTTTTCTAATTACTGCTTCTATATTTAGATTTCCTTATAAGAACCTTCACATTACTTTTGTATTTTTCATTTCTGCAATCAATTTTAAAAGCACCACCTATTAAAGAGAGCTTCCTTTCCCGCGTTGGTTAGTCAAACGCCAACACCACAGTGTCCTCCAGTGGAGGAAGCTGAAACAAAGTAAAGAGCCAGAGGACGTTCCACTCAGTCGGATGATGGATCACCCGCGGTTTCATTTGTAGAGTGTGACACAGTACCCAATTTATGGTTGTGTAATTCATCCCGAGCAATAAAAGTTCTTAAAGTGGAATTAAACCTAAACTGTGAGGATGTTGTAAGGGCAGATCAGTGTGGGTGGGCTGCATGATTTAACTGTCCCACAGCAGCAGCAGGAACCTGGTAATGAATATTAAACCCAAGTACATCATGACACGCGTCCTCCACCGACACTGAAAGAGAAAATACAACAATATGACCATTAATGAGATTAAATAGCTTATTACTTTTATATCTAGAGCACGGTATTACAGCTTTTCATGTATTGTTAGTGTTGAGTCGGTCTATTAAAGGGGCAGTTCATCCCAAAAGTTGCAGAGTTTTGGAGATATCAGCTGTAGAGATGTTTGCCTTCTCTCTGTATGTTGGGAGTAAGTGGCACCAGTCCTGCAGTGTTCAAAGCGCCAAAAACATACAAAACTAGTGTCTCTTTCCAAAAGATGATCCAAAGAACTTGTTGTGAGCAGTGTCATGTAGGAACTACTTTCTCTCTGCAGTAGAATCTACTAGAACTACTTTCTTTTCTACTAGAAAGAAAGTAGTTCCTACATGAAACTGCCTGTAAGAGCGAGCCATGATTTGTGTTTAGCCTGTGTTTGTTTTTTATTGGTTGAGCCTGCACGTTCATTTGGTTGTCATCCCTCCCGGCAATTTGCACAGTGGTGTGGTTTCACATTAGTTACCTGTTAATTTGATGACCAGATCTAGACAAAGAGGGGGAGGGCGAGTAGGGCTCCAAGATTTTCTGTGGACTGTTACATCTGTTTGTCAGTCCTTTTGTTTAATAAACAGCCTACTTACCTTCTCAGCTGCTTTTTTCATTCATAGTAGTCGCTACACTGCCGACAATAAGGTGTGTGGAAAAGAATATTTAGATGTGACCCCTTTGTAATCACCAACATTTAGATGAGTAACTGTCATTTAATTTCCTATTTTTGGTCAGTAACTGTGATAGACTACAATAAATTTTTTTAAAAAAGTAACTAGTTACATGTAAGCAGTTACTCTCCAGCAGCGTGAGTATCCTATTAAACATTTATGTGAAATTTTGTCATAATTTGTGTACGAATTCTTGAGGCCAAAAACGTGTTGAGAGTTCACAGTGACCTTTAACCACCAAAGTGGACGTTTGTGCCGAATTTAAAGAAATTCCCTCCAAGCACTCCGAGATATTACTTTCACAAAAGTGGGATGGACGTGAGATCGCAGTGAACTTTGACTTTTAACCATCAGCAGTTCATTCTTGAGTCCTAATGGACATTTGTGTCAGGTGTAAAGAAATTCCCTCAGTGTTCTTGAGATCCCAGCTTACGCCTGGCAGAAATAACAAGGCTGTGCTTACATTTTCCAAGCCAGACTTACAATGAGCAGGACAAGAAGAAGAAAAGGTTTAGATCATTTTATTTTTGATGTTATATTTTTTGGTTATGTTAAAGGAAATACAGCCGCTTTTGTCCACATGGGGGCCCAAAAATCAGCAGAAAGTTCCTTGTAGTAGATTTAATTCAGTTGAGGAATGTAACTAAGTAGATTTACTTTCTGTAAAACTCTGAGTAAATCTTATAAGTTATTGTACTTGACTTGATTAAGCTTAAACTTATATTCTACTGCATTTCAAACAGAAATATTGTACTTTTTGTTCCATTACAATTATTTCACAGTTTGTTAAATATTGTGGTTACCAGTTGAGCACTGAGAACTGAATCCAAATAAGAATAAATTCCAAAATTTAAGTTCCAAAGGAATCATTAAGAAACTTTAATTTTGATTTGGCTTTTTAATTCCAACACAAATTTCACTTGAGCTAGTTTCAAATTAAACCGTGTACTGCAGACACCAATATCCTGGCCGTTGCTGAGTTGCTTGTCTAGCATGTGAAAAGCAAAAACTGTGTGAATCTTGTAACAATCACCTCAGTTTAGAAATGCAATGCTATAAAATACTTTACAAGGACAAGAAGCTCTTGTCAGGGTAAAGCAGCCTCAGTAAACCCCAAAATATTAAGGAAACCAGAAAAGAGATGATTATCACGAGGGTTATGTAGATAATATTAGCTTAGCTCAGTGTTTCTGTTGGTAACATTTATCTGTGGTAATTAATGGTTCACACGACAGTTAAAAATGCAGAAGGACACTCAAAGAATCAGAATCAATAATCGTTGAGAACTGATATTGATGAGCAGAATTGGAGCCATTAAAATCCAACTGATACCCAACACTGCTAGTTTACCTCAGAACAAAACAAGTGAGAATCTTGACGTTTATCTTTATTGTCTTCGGAGGGAAATTTGTCCTGCAGTCAGGTGAAACAGATCGCAAACAGACTTGAAGGTACATAAAACACTATAAAACAATAAAACAGAGAGAAAACGGCAGACAGGTAGCTAAACTGATGAATGGCCTCTGTTTGATGTGACAGGTGAAGGAACTGTGGAATGAAAACACATTTTTAAGCCCAGCTTGTGTTTTCAGCTCAGTATTATTGACAGATATTAGAAAAGATAGACAGTGTTCGCAGAGTAGATATTGAGTCAAGTAAGATTTAAGGTCATGGGAGGTCAATTTTGCTCCCCTCCCCTTCAGTGCTACAAATCAAGAGTCTAAGGGGCCCCATCAATATCAGACAGGAGACTGCTAAGCCAAAAGCCTCTTAAACCACAGTTTTGCTGTGGGACAGATTAACTGGCACAGTGAGGGGTGCACTCAATATTCCCAAAGCTGTTGCCCTCACCAGCATACTTAAAGGCGCAAAGGTTAAAAAGTGACATATCTCTCAACTAACTTGAGTTGCATAAAAACAACTAACTTGAGACGTGACCTGATTTAAAGTTACAGTATGAAAAATATATGGAAGTTTATAGAAATGTATGTAACATTCATAAGCATGTTTACATCAGTGTATAATCACCTAACAATGAGAAGTGTTGTGTTTTTGTTACCTTGGAATGAGCGTTTTATATCTACAGAGGGAGCGGGTCGTTGTCTGCAGAAGACACCGTGTTGCTCCGCCATGTTTCAACAGTAGCTCACAAAAGACGTAGCAAACACAGGCTCTAGAAAGAGCCTTTTGTGGGGTTTTTTGTGTTTCGCGGCCACCGTAGGTTCTCCTACAAGCTTGGAAGATGAAGGTTAACAGTCTGCTCACCACTAGATGTCACTAAATCCTGCACACGGGTCCTTTAAGATGATAATGATGCAAGAGAGGCAGTAATCGGCAAAGAAATATTAAACACGATTGTTTTTATTTGGCAAAATATCTTAAACAGGAATATCTGTACACATAAAAAGTATTTTATGATACATGCAAAATTATTAGCTGATATTATTTTGTCCATAAAGGCACCCCTTAATAAAATAAATAATAATAATAATAGAAGTTTTTGATGTAGTGGAAGAAGTTTTCAGATCATTACTTCAGTAAAAGTAGTAATACCACAGTGTAGAAGTACTCAGTTACAAGTAAAAGTCCTGCACGGAAAATATTACTGGAGTAAAAGTGCACAAGTCTTATCAAAATATGCAGAAGTACCAAAACTAGAAGTACACATTATGCAGAATGGTGTCACTTGTGCAGACTGAGTTGGGAGAAAACAGTCCATCTTATTACGGCCCCTCGTCTTGAAACGACCTGCAGGCTCGACTCAATCTACCCTCCCTCATCTCTCAAACCAGTTTTAAACAAAAGTTAACTCATGTTTTTATTTTAAAAAGTCCCTGCTATCATAGATAATTCATTTTGGAATACTGTAGATATTGTGTGTCTCTATTAGTCTAGTTTTATTAGTCTTTTATTCTGTATTATCTGCAGTGTTTTGTCTTGTATCAACGTGCACTTAGTGTGTAACTTTGCTGCCTTCTTAGCCAGGTCACCATTGAAAAAGACATTTTAGCTCAATTGTTTTTTGTTCAATAAAGTTTAAAATAGAATGAATAAAAAGTATTAGTTAATGTAAAATCAAGATTGAAATAGTGTAAGGGCAAATAAAAAACAATTTACATCAGCCATAAACAAAAAAATGAGTAAAATCTCATGTTGTGGATTTCTTAGACTTGCAGTGCCGCATGCTGTACATGATGCAGTCCCCTGAGAAGGACATGCTTGAACTTGCCATTTTAATTAGCTCTCTGAACATGAAAACATGTAAAAGACACACAGGGAAATAACACATCGGATGATGCTTTATTCCAAAGCCCACTCCCAGGAGGAAACAAGCTTCTCACACAACACTGTTTCAGCTCACGGTCTGGATTCTGCAGCAGAGAAAACAATGGTGATACAGAACTGAGCAGGAGGCTATAGAGAGCTTTTAATGCAGTTTGTATGGATACTGCTGGAATTACAAACTTGTGTTGCAGCATATGTCAGTGCTGAGAGTTAAGAACATTAATGAATATTGGCTGATTGTCCCTGTGCCCCCAATTAGTACAAACATGCATTGTTATACGGCTAATTGTCTTGCTCCTCTGTGTCTTTTAACATGCTCCCAGGACATGAAGGAGGGAAAGACTGCGAGCTGAAGCACCAGCTGTGCATGTAAAAGCCTCTTGATGGCTCATTCAAGGCATCATCAGGCTGCTTCTGCATCAACAATAACTGCACACTGTTGTCTCCACGGGGGTTGTTTAACTCTGTTTTTAAACTCCACGGGGGAAAAAGCGTTAATGTATTTCAGAGGACTGACTCGCAGACTTTCTGTCTATAGAAACTGACAGCTGACATGTAGGGTTTAAAGACACCACACAAGTTTATAATTCACATATGTTATTCATATATGACCCAAGGCGGCTCAGTTACTTTTCATGATGATGAGCACTCTCCCAACATTAAAGCCTGGAGTTAATCTGAAGTGCTGTGTTGCTGTACCGCCTGGAGCACCTTCATTCATGTTAGAAAAAAGAAGGGGATTTGCAGACTCACACCACATTTGTTTTAAGTTTGATATCGTGCTTGTGCTTCTGTATCCGATTCTGAACCGGAACATTTACTCAAATTTACAGCTGGGCTCCATCTTTCTTTATTTATTGTGAAGGTAATTAGGATATCACATTCAAACTTAAAGGATAGATTCACATTTTTCAAGTCTGCCTTAAAACAATAATCACATTTTCACATCGTACATCGTAACTAATTTTGCATCGATTCATGATTCAGGAGAGAATCCACAGAAAATATATTCCTAAATTTATCTGAAACTAGAGATGTTGTATACAACATTTGCCCTAGGGGGGGCATTAGAGCACCAGCATCTCAGACCAAAACAGATGCACGCAATGTTTACTCAATAAAGTTGGGGGGGGGAAATTGTCACATGAACATATATTACTCACACAACTCGGATCAAAGTGTCAAATTAGACACTGCTCTTCAAATATGGATCAAGAGTGTGTTACAACACTGCCTATTTCTCGCTCAAAATGTTTTCAGAAGCACATTTTAGTGACTGTTTAGTTGTAAAACGAGAACCAGGCAGATGCCATTTTGGCTCTTGTGTCAAAAAGGGAACCCAGATCCGTGAAAGATCGAGACAGAAGAACAGCGGATAACTTTTGACCCAAACTATGAACTTTCCCAAACCATAACCAAGTGTTTTTTTCCCCTAAACCTACATAGATCTTAAACAAAACATTGTAACAGAATCCCACTATATCTTTACATTGCAAGTAGTTGTTTGTTGACATATAATGAGGCTGAATGTTGTATTTAGGACCTTTAAGTTAGACAAATCAAGTGGGTATCTTTCAAAGTCTTCTTAGTACTAAACTAGCGCAGTGCCTGTTTGGGCCGTGGAGATGTTCTGTACCAAATTTATTGATGATTACTCAAAATTTGTAGAAGCAGTAGATGAGAAACAGATTTGAACAAAATTCAAAATGGCAGCTACATGCAGATCGGTGTTGCTTATAGAGACAAATTCTATTTCCTGGACTCACAGTTCAAAAGTTACATGCCAAAATGTAAAGTTTGTTGTTGTGGCACCACCATCTGGTCAAATTTCACCAAATCAGAAACTGAACACCCTTGGGTCCTCAGCAATACACTTGGCAATTGTGAGGATGATCAATTGAACAGCTTTGAGATCTGAGAAAAAGAAAAAGACTGTTAGAAAGATCCCCACTTGATCTGTCAACCCAGACTTCCAAAGCCTTGTGTTAACTTCAATTTCAAATAAACTTTGAAATACATTTCTGTACACAGCAGGACTGTGGATTTTTTTTGTTCTCCATCACTTCACGGGGGGATTTCCTCACAGACAGTGTGAATGAGAGGAATGAAAACTGTTTCAACACCAATTTAGGCACCTGACTTTTTTCCTTTTTTTAAAAAACAGACTTTAAAAACTGTGTCCCTCAGTGGTAGTACACTATATTCCCTCTGCAGTGTTTTCCCTCTGAGACCATCTGAGTCAGATTTAGTTTTAATTTGCTAAACTGTGGGCTGAACACTGTAATGTTGGCCAATGATCTCGGGGGGCATCGAAGACTATAAATCGTAATTACACAGGCTATTAAACAGTAAATGCACATCAGGCTCTACTTTTATCTTCAACTTCAGGTGAGCATCACTTTCACTGAAAGACGCCCAAGACATTTTCTGTCATGACTTGTATTATTATACTATCTATTATGTATCGTTTATGATTGTGATGATATTATTTAAAGCTACTGGAAGGAGTTTTTAATTGGTTATGAAACAGTTTCAATGTACTACTGATGCCTCTATATGATCAATGTGAGCAAACAAGATCTTCAGTGTGAAGATCAGCTTTTTCCACATAGTTTTTATGCCTCTTGGTCAGATTCTCTGTGAAATCAGACGAAGCAAGCCGTTGTTTACATGTTCACAGGTGAAGTTAAACAGGAGGAGATTTTTATTTAAGATGATTTTATTTTTGATATTATATTTTGTGGTTATTGTGGTAGAAACACTACTGCTTTTGCTCAAGGGGGCCTCCAAAATCAACACAACATGAAAGTTCCTTGTAGTAGTTTGAAGTACAAATGCTCGTGTAAAAAAAATTGAACCTCACCTTTTCTCTGCGGTTGAGTCTCCCTCTATGTACATTTCGTCTTTTTACCTTTTTACTTTTTTTTGCCTCAGCTGGTTTCATCTTTTTCATCTTATTGCATCTTGTCACGTCGTTTATGTCTCGTTATGTCTTTATTGTCTTGTTACTTTTTTTTTTGACGTGAGCTTGTTACGTCTGTTTCTCTTTCATGTCATTTTACGTCTTGTTGTATCTTTTTTTGTCTTATTATGTATTTTTTGTCTTGTAACGTCTTTTTCATTTTATATTTTTCATGTCTTGTTGCGTCTTTTATGTCTTGTTACATCTTTTAAGTATTTTACTACAGCTTGTTATGTCTTTTTCATCTTTTTTGTCTCGTTTTACATCTTGTTACCTATTTCATGTCAGTTCATAACGTCTTTTTTCATCTTTTATGTCCTGTTATGTTTTTAATGCCTTATGTCTTTTTTGTCTTGTTACCTCTTTTATGTCCTATTACCTTTTTACTTCCTGCTACCACTTTTTCTTTGTTTTGTTATGTCTTCTTTGTCTTGTTGTGTCTGTCGTGCATAGTCTACACCGCGGGTGAGCTCAAGCTGCAACCAACACACTGAAAATTGCAGCATTGACTTTGGTTTAAAGAAATGCAAACAAAGCAGGGCGTCTTTCCACTATAGCAGAATATGCATTTATGGAGACCTTTTTCCAGCACTGAACACTGTGAACAAAGGTCTGGCTTTGCAAGACTAATCGCTGTGTGGATTCACCAAGAAATAATCTAGGGAACAAAAGTAAAAAGTTGTCAGAAAAATAAATAAATACTCAAGTAAAGTTAAGATACCTGAAAACTCTACTTAGGTTCAGTAACACAGTATATGTACTTAATTTCTTCCCACCTCTATCAGCCACAAACAAAAACATCAGATCTCATATTAGAGAGAACAAGCTTGGATTTTTATTCCTCCATGAAATGACATGATTACTTTCAGGCTATCTAGTCATTATTCAGTTTCTATTAGACTTCATGTAACCAGACTTGGAGGATGTGTCTTGTGTGCAGTGTTTTCATAACAGATTTGATTCTCTGGCTGCAGGCCTTGGTGTCATGGATCTTTGTGTGACCATCAAGGGGGTCTCCTTCCTCTTGCAGACAGGTATGGGCATCTTGGGGAACACCGTGGTGCTGCTGGCGTACGCCCACATCATTTTCACCGAACCTAAGCTCCTTCCTGTGGACATGATCCTGTGCCACCTGGCCTTCGCCAACCTGATGCTGCTTCTGACCCGCTGCGTCCCTCAGACTATGACCGTGTTCGGGCTGAGGGACCTGCTGAACGATGCCGGCTGTAAGGTGGTGATCTACGCCTACCGAATTGGCCGGGCGCTCTCGGTCTGTATCACCTGTATGCTCAGCGTGTTCCAGGCGGTGACCATCGCCCCCGCCGGGCCTCGTTTGTCCAGGTTGAAGCCTGCTCTTCCCTCCCTGGTGCTCCCCACCTTCGCAGGACTATGGTTCCTCAACATGGCCATATGCATCGCTGCACCTTTCTTCTCCATGGCTCCACGAAATGGCACCGTCCCCGCCTTCACTCTCAACCTTGGCTTCTGCCACGTGGACTTCAGAGACAACTTGTCCTATGTGATCAACGGCATGGCTGTCTCTGGGAGGGATTTCGCCTTTGTGGCTCTGATGGTGGGCTCGAGCGGCTACATCCTGCTGCTTCTCCACCGTCACAGCCGCCAGGTGAGAACGATCCGACGCTCTCAGGGCGGCGGGGCAGAGACCAGGGCGGCCAAAACGGTCGTCACACTGGTGGTTCTGTACGTGGTCTTCTTCGGGATTGATAACGTGATCTGGATCTACATGCTGACAGTGGCGAAGGTGTCGCCGGTGGTGGCCGATATGAGGGTGTTCTTCTCCTCCTGCTACGCCTCTCTCAGCCCCTACTTCATCATTTCCTCCAACAAGAAGGTCAAGGCAAAGATCGTGTGTGCAGCCGAGCAAGACCAACCTTCAGCAGACACTCAGGATTCGAGTGACAAATGAGTCTGTCTGTATCTTGACAGGCTGTCGACTGACCTGCAGCACAGCAGAGTTGTTGTACTCTCAGAGTTTATCATTTTGAACACCGATGCACAGATAACTGTCATTTAGCTCAACAATGGACCCTTTAGAAAGTTGTACTAGAGAGTGGTGTTACCGGGTCTTCTCTTATCTGTAGTTTCATCAGAATCATAAATATAAAGGTGCCCAGACCTGCCATGTGGTGTGTAGTCATTTTATATATCACTCCTTCTTTAGAATTGGAACAAAACCATGTTTTTAGTGGGTTTTGATTTTTACTCCTCAATTATACAATTTATAAAAAGGTCAAACTCTTGGCTGTTAAACCTTATAGCTAATCAAAATACACGTTTTATACAATAATTCTTATTTAGCTTTGATTTAGAAGGGCTACGGAATTTTCATGCAATGGTTGAGACACAACTGATAGCAATATTATTCAATGAATTTCTCAAAAAAATAAAAATAAAAATAAAAATAGAAAACTTTGAAGGCTTTTAACACATTTTTAAATTGTTTGAGGTTGTGAATTCTTGTCTGGGACAAGGGTGTTAATTGACCAAAGACCAAAACATTTAATAAATTACATATATTTTGTATTTATAAATCCTTAAAGAATAAATTTTCACCATTAGAGTGCTGGTATTAATAGCGTTTTTAATTTTTAATTTTTTTTTGCTAAGACATGATTTGTCCCAACTCTCAAACACGGGTGGAGGTGTCCAAACCTGCCATGCGGTATTGTTTTAAACACGTGGTATTGAAAAAGTATCAAGGAGCACCTGACTGTGTGGCATGTTGTTGAAAAACTTTATTTCCCCAGAGGGATTGATAGGCGAAAATAATTCTTCTTCTGTCTGTCTAATTTATATTCCTGGCATTGTGGGACAGACTTTGAAACAGCATCCAGGCTGTAATGCAGGATGCTAGCCAGAGGTTAGAATGTGGAAAAATAAAGACTTTTAGTTAATCAAAAAATATTATAGAGTGCAGTATTTCTGAAATTTTGAAAAGGGTGCTGAATGTGAAAATTTGACCTTGTGCTTTAGGAAAATTTACAAATTAAACAATTTATTGAGAAAGTATTTGGCAGAATAATGAGTAATTATTAAAATTATGCTTATTTTCATATAGCCCTAATCTTTATCTTAACCTTTAAACTCTCTCTCTCTCTCTCTCTCTCTCTCTCTCTCTCTCTCGCTGCGCTCTGATTGGCTGAAATATCAGGAATAACTTCAGGAAAATTGGATACTGGGCTTCTTTTGTCCTCATCTGTGCCTTTCAGGCAGCACACTACGGGTTCTTGTATGCGAGCAGATTAATTATTCAAAGGTTAATGTGAAAATGTAAAGCACAAATTGTTTATTTAAGACTCATGGTGATGGTAGTTGTTTATTGTCTGTCAATCTTACCAACTAAACTGCATTCTGCAGTCAGAATGAGCGCAGGCTGCGCCTGAGAGACAGTACTTAGGGCATTAAGATCGCTCAACTAGCACAACAAACCCCGGAAAAGGGAAGCGGAACACTGAGCCAAATGTTAAACAAGAGTGAAGTTAGATAAGTTCATAATACCTGAAATAAAGGTACCCGTGACAAGATATATGCGTGATGAGGATTGAATTTAAATATGTAACATTTACAAGTCAACCTTCGCGTCGAAAGCTGTCAGTTGACGTACGGCGCGGAGCTAACTGTAGTTAACTGTAGTTAGCGCAGCCTGACAACAAGACGCTGCAACGCCCCTAAAACTGATGACAAAGTATTTAACGACCCGTTTGTGATGATTACTAAAGGTGTTTTCAAGTTTGTGCCAGATCGACCCGTACAGTTTTATTTCAGGTAAGTTATTAGCCTCTTGCTAACGGGCATCAGTCGTTAGCTAGCGTTTATTTGGTAACGGTTTAGTTTAACGTTAATAGCTAACAAGCTAATTTAGTTGCCTCATAACTGAACTAACACTTACTAACTAACATTAAACTAGCTCTGTTCTCAGCTCGTATGTTTATAGTTAACTGTATATTTAGTTTCTTTTGTTAACCATTATTCTTCACTGTATTGTCTTGATGTCAGGTTCAAATGTATCTGTGCTTCTGTTTTTTTGTTCAGGGAACAGATCTGGATTTGTGCCCAGTCTTTTCTCTGAAATGACCTGACTCTGACTTCACTGGTTCCAGCATCTCATCACAATGGCCAGAATAGCCTGGTATCAAGAGAAGGTTAGACAAACGTTTTGTCTCCTACGAAGTAAAAAAAAAAAAAAAAAAAAAAAAAGGTATTAAT
>JAJHUR010082784.1:15566-26895 GCA_027495735.1 Lutjanus campechanus
TTTTAAAAGCATGCATATAATTAATCCAGCAAACTGTGATTTGTGATCGCTCCAAATAACGTTAAATTGGGATGCTGTGTAAAACGGAATGCGATAATTTGCAAATCCTTGACTCAGCTGAAAACAATAGAGAGACAATATATTTAGCGTTTTACCTCATACACTATATGGTGAAAAAAGCAGATCACAATTACTTTGACAGATATTGTGATTGCAGTATGACTCACAATTAGTGTAAATTATCATCTCTGCAACACCATTATCGTTTCACTGAAAAAAAAAAAAGCCATGATGATGTGACAATTGTTGGGGTCTTTACCAGAACATGTTTTCTTACATGTGGAGATAAAGGCAAGGGCATCTCTGCAGCACTACAGTATTTCATGAAGTTGCTGTTTGTCACACATTTTGCCTTCATCAAAAATTCAGTGTCTTCTGTTTGGATACTGTGCTTGACCTTATTGCAATTTTGATATATTTTAATTAACTGTGCTGCCCTAATCAGCTTCATTTATCTTTGTAAATATGCTTATTCTGAAATTGAAACCAGAAACACATTTCAAACAAGTTGGGACAGGGACAACAAAAGACTGGAAAAATTGTGCGAAGCACAAAAAAACACCAATTTGAACAGGTTAACTGGTAGCAGGTGATGATACAGGAAAGGATGTTGCGAGGTTCACCACTTGTTGAAACAATGCGATTGTGTAAATGATACTATTACACAGGCTCAGGAGCACATCATAAAACTGTTAACACAGTTTGTTTGCAAATTGTTGCATTCTGTTGTTATTTACACAGCAGTGTCCCAACATTTTTGGAATCAGGATTGTATATAAATAAATTTGATTTGACTTGTTATGAATGTTGAATTGATGAGAAATTATTTTAAATATTCAAATTTTAAATTTAAAAAAGTTTTATATCAATTAATGCAAACAGTGTCAGAGAAAACGCTGTATCAGTTTATCTGACTCATTGATCAATAAAAACCTCCTCTTGGTCGATACATGAATCCTTTTCCCTCTGTTTACCTTTACTGGTTTAGTATGACTGTATACAAACCAAATAAAGTTGGTAAAAACAAATCAGGTATGACCTGTTCAGCAGGTTACCATACATGAAAACATGTAGAGGTGTGTGTTTATTAGGCCTGTCAGAGCTCGAGACTGTCAGTGGTTGGAAAATTGTGGTTCACTTAATTTCAATTCTTCGTATGAGCCCAGCAGCATTTCATTTGCATAAAGGGCTAAAAAAGGCTAGGCTGTTTGAGTCATGTGTTGACAAGTCTGAAAAGCAGAGGAGCACAAAAGAAAGTGTTTTCTGATGATGAACTATTATACTACCAGGCCCCATCTTTTACCTTTTTAAATGAGTTTATGGATATCTATTTCAATGAAAATGTCACTGGTTCATATTCATTGTTAAATACATACATTTTTATTATCTAGTTCATTTGAGGTAGTTTTTACTGGCGCTTAAATCATGCCTGAAAAGTTGAGCCCATCAAGGCCAAATGTCAATGAAATTCTGTCCAAAACTGACCCGAACCTGACCTTCATTAGCATATTTCAGCCCAAACTCAATTACAGCCCAACATCTTTCTTAACAAGCTTCCCTCTATGCACCAAACAGTGTGAGTTTTCAGTGACAGGGACAATACATGCAGGGAATTGGAATTGGCAACAACTAAAATTGGGGAGAAAAATGTAAATAAATAAATAACGTACAGCCTGAACCCGACGTGAGCCTGTGAAATATTTGAGAGATAAGGTCTGACCCGACCCGAACCCATCGGGTGCGGTCAGGTTCGGGCACAGATCTCAATTTTTTGTTCTTACACCCTTATCCCTCAATTTATTTACAATTATTAAGACACTGTGATAGATAATAAATATGGACAACCTCAGTTTGAGTAAGGTTTGCAAATACTTGCTAAATATCTCCCTTAGTGCCTAATTATAAGGAAAAGGATTATAAAAGTTCTGTTGTTGTTACAGATCGGAGCCTATGATCAACAAGTCTGGGAGAAATCTCTGGAGAAGGCAGATCTAAATGTAAGACACCCACAAATCTCTGTCAAGAAATAAATGGCTGTGTATTTATGTTGTGCATTACCACTCAATCGAAAAATGCGTCCTGCTATTCATCCAGGGTTTGGACAGCAAACCAAAGAAGACGGGTCACATCAAACCAGACCTCATCGATGTCGACTTAGTAAGAGGTGAGGGTTAATGAAGAGGAGCTCTGCCCTGTTGTTGTTTGTTTGATAACAGAGACATTTCCCACATTTGAATACACACAGTTACACACTAACAAATACATTTTCTACCTGTCATGTCAACCTATGTAATGTCTGCCCATGTTCTGCTTGTTTCACTGCTTATGTAGCTGTGTAAGAGAGTGTCTCCTTCCTCCCCTCAGGATCAACATTCAGCAAAGCCAAACCAGAGAGTCCCTGGACAGCTCTGACTCGGAAGGGTCTGGTCAGAGTGCTGCTGTTCCCGTTCTTCTTCCAGTGGTGGATCCAAGTCACCTCCACGTCCATCTCCACATGCATCCTCGTGCTGTACTTCATGCAAGGTCAGCTCACCATTTTTAATCTAAGTTCTGTTCATACTGTTGCTCTGAGTTTACATAACATTTGCATAATGACAAGAACCAGGGTACAACTAACAGACAGCACATTGTAAACTGACTCATGCTGTGTCATCTTGACATTATTTAAAGGAGAAATCTGCAGTACTCATTTTTGGACGTGCAGTTGTTACATAATGCTTCTTTAAATTCACAAAAGATTTCAGTCCTGCTCATTCCTGTCCTTTACTGAAGATATCAGAGGTTTGGTAATGATCCATTCATCAGCCTCTTCTGTAATACCATTAGCCACCATTCATGTGTTTTAACATCCACAGAGAAGGACAATATGTGGAGCTAAGCTATAATAAGTTAACAAACAGGTAGGGCTGTAAAAAATAGTCTGAAGCTTGGAAAGCTCAGTTCAAAACGATGACATGTATTCATTATGTTTAAACCCTCATTTATGCACAGTAGCAGGTAAAGTTTTGGCTACACTGATAATATTAGTATTAAACTATTTGTAGAATTAGATCCAGTGGTGGCCATGTAGGACTGTTTCTGACTCAGGTGATCCAAACATTTCCAATAACTCCAGTGCATCGTCCCTGTCCAAAAGTCAAAATTTATTTAAAATTTATTTATTAAAAAAAGGGTTAGAGTTAGGGTCCAATTATGCCTGCACACTTAGCCGAAATATAATACAATTTGTAGTATGATAAATTGCAATATCCAAACTGCAGAAGCTGCAATGTTTTGTTAAAGGTTAAAATGTGTTACAGAACAGCATTATAATAAAGTGATGTACTGCAGCAGAGATGTGCTGACCTACAAAACTTATTCTCCAGATCTAAGAAAACATGTTTGTCTGATCATGTTCATTCGCACTAATCGTGAATTATATCATAATATAACTTGCGGCAATATGATTTTTTTAACCATATCATGCAGCCCTAAATCTGATGAATGACTTTATTCAAACTGAGAATTTATTTAAGGATTTTCGTTTATGATGTCATCATGAAATATGATGTCAGACATTTGGAACTTTTAAAAGCATTCAAAAATGACTTTCAGTCCAGCCCCATGAACGAGAGACATGCACATCAAGTTGTGGTTTTAAAAGCTGCCTTAAAGTAGAAAGAGATTCTGCACACTTTGTTCTCTGTTGCTCCTGCTCAAAAGGTTTTTATTACAAGAGCTGTATTATGAGTGTTGGTCGTTCTTCAATTAAAACATAACTGCTGCTGCAGTAAAACCCCCTCAGATGGGCGCTGAAAGGATTTTTGATTTTGCGAAGCCATGAAAACAAAATGACACACTCAATAAAAGTCATGAAAGCAAATAAACGGGACATGGTTTTTGATATGAATTCAGTTCTCTATTTGTCTCAGTTTACATTTAATTATGTGCAACTATGAACATGTAACTCATCACACCTGTGCTACACAGAGAGACCTCATTAGTAAGCATGAATTCTGTTATAATGGCTCCCCTAAGAGACTGTTTTGTTTGCTGTTGCCAAATGTTTTACTCCCCTCAGTGGCAGCAGTGGTGTTGTACTTGGAGGTCCCTGGGGCGAGTGCCAATGAGGTGTTTGGGCCCATGTGTCTGATGCTGCTGCTGGGTACCGTGCACTGCCAGATTGTGTCGACCGAGTGCAGCCGGTGGCCCTCGGGCAGTCCAGCTGCCAGCTGCACCACCAGCCCCGCACGCAGAAGGAGGTGGTTCTCTCATTGTTAGGCACCGCACACTCATTTGCCTTTACCAGCACACGCTCACCTCCTGGCACATGCATCAACTCCCACATTTCACATGCAAATAAACCCAAAGACCTTTAATCAACCTACAGTTATTTCACCCACTAAAGCTTCTCTGATAACCTCAATAATTCTCTCACTCCCGTGGTTTCTGCTCGTTTTGTAACGCCTGCTGTATCTACAGTCTCTTGTCTTTGACTGTTATTTTTATTCTGTCTCCTTCAGGCCGAGGAAGGGCAGAGGGCTGAAAAAATCAGAAGAAAAGAATGACAGCGAGGACACAGAGCAGCAGGGGCCCTGGCAGTTTGAAGAAAGCCAACGATTATACAGAAACGAAGAGAGGAGGGTACAGTCACTCATCTCACTTTAGTCAATATCACTGCTGTGGTACAAAGCAAAGAAGGAGCTAACATATGTCAGGAGTGAAAGGCCTTTTTCAGAATTAAAAAAACAACAGTCAGTAAATACAGGTTGGATGTATTGGAAAAGTTATCTGACCTGTAATGTCTTTTTTGTTTGTTTGCTGTCTCAGTATCTGCAGAAAGGCAGTTTGATTCTAATTCAGTTTGATTGATTCAGCAGACAAATGACAGTAAATACAGATGAACATCTGGTTGCTTAAATTACCAAAGTTTCAGACTAACGTTTGTCACTTATGCAAAACATTTCCCTAAGCTGAGGGGTTCACTTGGGAATGTTGCATAAAGCCTCTTAGGGTGTCACCTTGCCTGAGTGTTTAGATGAATGCTTTAACAGTTGTTACTGTCATAATACAGCACATGTGTACTTCAGTTACCATGGTTACACTTCACTCACAACATCATCCTTGTCTGTGTTAGCTAGCTCCTTTAAAATGTTCAACAAAGAGAATGCAAAGACAAACTGGAGAATATGGAAAGAACAAACACATAAACCAAAGTAAATTTAACCCAGACATAACAAATACACAGTAACAGAAGATGTGGCAAGAAATAAATTACAAAATTGCTGCAAAATATTCAAATATTAGTGACAGCATCTGGTGAGTTTCAATAAAGCAGCATTATGATAATAAGCCATACATATGAGACAGAGTTAGTTTAACATTTTGTCTAGCTAGCTGAAAAGTTGCTTGTGCAAACATAAACACTACAGTGTTGATCATAACAATAACAGCTATTAATACTGGGCATCGCAGAAGGAAGGCCACCACCAAAAGACTATTATCATTGTCTTCATGTCTATTATATAGACCAGAGGTCTGCAGCCTCCAGCTCCAGAGCCACATGTGGCTCTTTTGCTCCTTTCCAGTGGCTCCCTTGTGGCTTTGACAAAGAATTACATGGAAATGATTAACAGTTATAGCTTTTTATTACATACAGCACACTAAGGTCTGTTATTTCTGTATAATAAACTGTTGCTATGGTCACAGTTCTGATCAGAGACTCGGGAGCAGTAATAAAATTATTTTTATATTCAGAAAATCATTTTAAAAGTAATGTTTTGTGTCACATTGATTTTTGGTGAGTAACCATGTAATATGCAGGATAATGTACAGTGAGCAGGTCATTATTGAGATATAAACCCCTTCGACATGTTTCAAGACCTCACGTCAGGGTCCTGCATCACTCTCTCAGAGTTAATTTTGCAATAATGATCTGCTCACTGTACATTATGCCTTACTTAATTTTCATTTAACATTGTTGTAGGCCTTAAAGTCTTCTACTGTAAAAACATGTCATATCATAGATCTACAGCTATGCACCTTCCCGGCTAAATTTTGCTGGTGGCTTAATCTTAAGTCCCCTGAAGCTAGCTATTTGGATACCCAATCCAAAAAAGAAGTCTCAGAGGGAATCAGAGAATTTAAGAGTTGCGACTTCAGAAAGGCTTTTTCATTTATCTTTTGGCCAAAAATGGCTTTTTTGAGAGTAGTAGTAGTTTGCAAACTCCTGATATAGACATATAAGTGTATATACATACAGTATATATTCCACTGATAAGAGACGGGCATGGATCCCTTATCATTTTCTGAGGAAAATTGCTATTCAGGACCTTTAAGCAATGCATAAGGATATATATTAGCAGCTAAGGGCAAACACTTAGAGATTAAAGGATTTTCTCTGACAAGTTCCTGAGGAAATCATTTTGGTGACTTTATGCAAGTCATTTTTTTTCCTAAGGATGAAAATATCAGGGCAACCTTAAGTTAACCTGAAGTGGTTTTATGCATTTGAGCACAGTATCTTAAATGCAATCGCTGACTCTTGTCGACCGTGACTGGAGCTTATAATAAATACAATATTAGAACCTTTGTTAATGTTGTATTTACTCTAGGGCTGCTATATTGGAATTAATTTGATTATCAGAAGGTTATATTGTTGACTTGCAGCAGGACAGAAAACTATTCACAGCTGCTCTCGCCTTAAGGGCTTTATTCCACCCTAACAGGTTTGAACAAAATGTACATTCAGCAGCTTCTTGGTGCACGTACATTACATTCAAATAAGTACATTGTATTCATGTAAGTGCATTCAAGTATAACTAAGTCTAACTCTGCTAGAACTCTGTGCAACCTATATTTGTATAAATTTGCATAACTGTTTAAATTTGTTTTCATTACTGGGAAACCTAAAAGTGTGAGTCACCTCTTGGAAAAGACTTTTTAAGTTATAGCGTCGAATTTCATTTACCTAAACTTTTCCATGAAAAATGATGAGTGATTTGAAAAAGCTGTCAAACATGAGTAGGCTAAAATACAAATGTCATTTATGAAGGTTGCTAATATTACAACATACTAGTAAAGACTTTGGCATTTAGTATTTGTCAACTTCATGTGTGTTTTTTTTTATGAGTACATTTTTAACGTGAATGTGTGTCATGATCTTTGCTCACAGAACAAAAGAAAGTCAGGTTTTGGGGCATCTGACGAGCTCTCCAGTGAGGAAGAGGAGGAGGTACAACCAGTGGAAGTGATTCGTCCATTACCTCATCAAGAAAGACACCCTCCTACGACCTGGCCAGCATCTGTACCAGTGTCTTCTGTCAGGAAGAGAAATATAAAGTCTAACCCCAAACCTTTGTTGAGACCTCAGGTAAACCTTTATTACACTGTGTGATACTGAAACGTTAAAAGTTACATGTGCATTTTTTTTAATAAACAGCAAGCATTCAGGTGATTTAGAGATTAAAATATTACTTTGCGTCAGTCATTTGATTGAAACACGCTTTATATTCTGAAAACAGGAAGAGAGTGGTGCTTCCATCAAGGTGAAACCTCGAGAGGTGGAGCGCCTCAGGCCGAATGTCGGCTCTCGTCCCGCCTCCGACACCGACGACACGATGTGGGAGGAGCTTCTTCAGGGGCCTGACTCCGGCTCCACGGGGAGCAGTGACAGTGAGGCGAACGGGAGGTACAACGCCGGCATGTCGCTCGCACAAAACACCACTCTGAGCAGTGATGATGAGAACCTGCAGCAAGGAATCACTGGAGTAAGAGTGAAGAAAAAAAATCTTCTGCGTCTGGTCTTGTCTTATCTTGTCTTATCTTGTCCTAAAGAATTTCCTGAGTCAGCATGTTGGTACATTTTATTCATGGATGTCAAACACTCCCAAAGGGGATAGAGCTGATGTTGTTGACTATGATATGTCCATAACCATCTGCTATAATCTGAGTTTAGCTTAAAGGGATAGTTCAGATTTTTTGGAGAGGTCTTGTATGAGGTACTTATCCAAAGTCAGTGTATTACCTACAGTAGACGGTTGGTACGCCCCAGTTTTGGAGAAGCAGCTGGAGTTAGCTAATCAATGCACTGCTGTGGACAGGCTCAGCAGCAAAATGTATTTAATTTTATGCTATATTTTCCCCACCTTACTTTGCCTACAGAAGACCTTATTTGATGGGAAACCGCTGCTACACAAGCCAGATATCACTCTCTTCAAAGCAACAGGACTCCCTTGGAAGAAACAGTTTTGCCTCACAGAGCACAGGACTGTTATTATGTGACTTAGGTGAATCTGATCTAACACTTTAAGACACCAAATTCGCACAATAACTCAGCGATAGACCAGCAACTGACATCTTCTTTGAGAAAAAATGACTGATTTTGCCAAAGGAGTCTGGTTGAGTGAGAGAAAGAGGCTTGTATAATGGCGGATTCCCGTTGGGCTGGCTGACAGCAAGGTAAGCAATGAAAATAGTCTAAATATAGTGTACACTTAAACTGACAAGTTTTTCTGCTGACCCTGTCCAGAGCAGTACATTGCTTAGCTTCTTACATCAACATCCTGCTATTTCTCCAAACTGGTGGTGTGTCGACCACCATCAACAAAACCTGAACCTATCCCTTTAAGCCCATTGCAGAACTCCACACTGCATTTTCTGCACATCAGCAACCACCAATAAACTGAATGGTATTTATTGTGTTTCCCTTTAGAACCAGCTGTCTTGGCTGCAGGCGTGTCACCCATCCAGGGACCGTGTCAGCGCCATAATATGGGAGCAGGGCGAGTGTAAGAAGGCAGACATGTCAGTGTTGGAGATCAGTGGAATCATCCTCACACGGGTACAAGTTATTCTCTTTATAATGGAATCCATTCTGTGGGCAAAGATTAGAGCTTCAACGATAAGTCGATTAATCAAGAAAATTAGTCGCCAACTGTTTTGATAACTGATTCACCTTTTCAGTCATTTTTCAAGCAAAAATATCAAACATTTGCTGGTTTCAGCTTCTTAAATGTAAGAGTTTGCAGCCTTTTTTTGTCACTTATGATAGTTAACAAAAAGTCACGCAAAAAAAAACTTGGAAAATGAATCCAAAATAAACTGGAGCACACAAACTGAGGCAACAAATTTTATTCAGTGACATTTTGACGCCAGATGGGTTTTCATCTGACTGATTTTGTTTGTTTGAATTCTTGGTTGTCTGCTTTGTTTGTTTGCTTTGTTTGTTATGTAGTCCCTGTGCTCCAGTATAGTCTGGATTAATTTTTCAAGTTTTTTTTCCTGTTACAAGATTGCTCTACCCTCGAGAGTAGGGTTGGGCGATGTGACAGTATAAACCATGCGATGGTAGAAATTGATCCACTGATAGAAATTTGGCAAAACCATTTCCATCGTGGCAGATGTTCATTAATCTCTCTGCTTTATATTTGGGGTAGTTTATGTAGTAAATCAGGGCTGCAGGCTGCCTCCTTACTGAGTTCTTGCGTGATATCAGAGCATGAGAATGTTCCTTTACTGTTTTGATCCTTTTGTTTTTAACTTAAGCATTGTTTCATGTGAGACGGTTGTTGTTGTTTGTTTGGAATTTCAAAATAAAAGAAAAAAAAATCAATTGTGATGAAGTAGTGTAGTATGGAACAATTGTATTTACAGAGCAATTACTATATTGTGATACCGTTACCTGTGATTTAGAGTAGCAAATACATTGATAGAAGATTTTGACCATATCGGTCGTCACTACATGAGAGCACCAGACAGCCCAGTGAGTCATTGCACCATTCAAGAAGCACGTTTAACCTCTTCCTTCATCCAGTAAATGAAGAGTCTTTAGGTTTGCAAAGGGTTTCAGGGTTTGACTGTTGGTTGGACAAAAGAAGCAAATTTAAGATGTTACTTTGGGCTCACGGTAATTGTGAATTGCAACTTTTGACAATTTATAGACTAAACAATTAATGAATTAAATCTGCAGATTAATAATAATGAAAAGAATTGTTAGTTGCAGCCCTCGTAAAGCTTGCTCAGAGTTAAACAGCTTGTGCAGCATAATACAGACGTCATCAACCTGCCAGTGTTGCTTTTAAATGTGACAGTAAATATTGTAATTATAACTTGTGCCATCGTCAGTAATGAAATGAAGTGGCAGGTAAACATTAGACATTTTACATGGTTACCAAGATGAGATATTCTCACTCTGTTGAATATTTAGCTGTCAGACATACATAATGTCTTATAGACATTTGCAAAGTCAAACACAGGTTGTGTTCATTTATTGTAGTGATGATGTGTGAGTTGCTTTTATTAGCATAAAAACTCACAACATAACGAGGTCCCCTGTCTCACTCTCGTGTTTCTCGTTCTCAGGTGAAGCAGGTGGAGCAGGGGATGGGTTACCTTGTGCTCGGCGGGCTGATGACGGCCACCCTGGCGCTGCTTCCCTTTGGCTTCCGCTTGGCTCAGCACCTGGACGTGGCGAGCCTCGGCTCCCGGTCGCTGACGGAGCTGGCAGAGATGGTGGTGGGGCCGCCTAATGCCCAGGCCTACGCCTTCCTCTTCATCACAACAGTGCAAAGAGTCTGCCTCATAGGACTGTTCTTCTTTATGATGTGTGTGGCCGAGAGAACGTACAAACAGGTGAGCGGTCACTTTAAGGTTGTGTTGTTTGAAGCAGTCTCTTGCTCTTTATTTCCAGTTTTAATAACCAATAAGTTTTTACTTTCATGCCATTATAAGCTTGTATTGAAACCCTTTGAACTTGATTGATATAATTTGTGTCAAAAATCACATTCTATCATCTCAGTCAAATTTGTCTACACAGACGTGATACATATTGTTAGATTCATGTTGATTTACACCTTTTGGGATTATCAATTAAGATAAACAGACAGAAATCAGACAGAAAAAACAGACAGCTCCTGCCTCATAATCACCACATTTGGAAGTTTTCTTTAGTTTCAGGAACTGCTGGTGGCTATTTTGAAATACTTTTACTCCAAATTAGCAAAATGTAAAGAAATATAGGCTGTAAAACGGCTCCAGGTGTCGCCTGAAGCTACCCCACTAACTCCATGGCAATGTCATACTTCCTACTGGCATCCCCCAAAGCATTATGGGAACTGTTCCAAAACAAGTATTACCCCCAGAAAGAAGTAAAACAAAAAAAATAAAAATAGAGGAGCGACAAAATCCGTTAATATAATCTTTTCTTGGTTTGTGGTATAAATGTGTTCATTTACATTACTAAGGCTGAGAATGTGCCGTCAAAATATGTTTCTAATATCCCTGGAATAGA
>JAJHUR010082785.1:0-51044 GCA_027495735.1 Lutjanus campechanus
AGGGAGGCAGAACACGAGCACAAGTCATGCCTCTACAGGGGTTAACATTTGCATCTCAAATTCAGAGCTAGCACCTCTGTTTGATTAGCAGAATGTCACAGGCCCGAGCCAACAGAAGACGGCCTACTCCTGGGGATATCCCTCCTTCAAAAAACACACGGGGTGTGGAGCAGGTGATGAAACATGCGCAGCGTCAATCATTCAAGCCAAACACTGCATAACTGCTTGAAGAAGTCAACTCCACAAGCCAAATAGGTCAGCGGCAGCAGTAACTGGCTTGAGTTATTCTCTGATTTCAGCTTCTTAAATGTGAATATTTTCTGGTTTATTGACTTGCTCTTGACAGTAAACTGAATAACTTTGGGTCTGATCGACATTTTTCACAATTTTCGGACATTTTATGGACGCACTAATCTATTAATTGAGAAAATAATCAACGGATTTTGCAGCTCTGGTCAATTTAACATCCAAGGCCCTCATAATGGAAGGAAGAAGACATTGTTTATGCATAAAAAAACTCTCTTTAGACACTCTTTGACTGATAAAAGAAAAAAAAACACACTAAAGTAGCAAAGACTGTCTACCTTGACTTCATTTGGAACACATGCTGTGTTTATTTTAAGTCATTTTCCACTTTGAATGTGTAAAAACACTGAAATATGCAAACAACAACATAATTATGGGGACACAATCACTTCAAGTGAACAGAGACTGTCAACTTCCTTATTCTGCCAATCATCAAATTGTTCAACCTCCTCCGTTACAACAATAATGGTTACCACAATCCAACTACTTTAAACAGTCAGTAAAATCAAAGTCTCAAGTGACTGGGTAATTAGGGTTTTCAGACAACAGTAGGTTATAAAGCTTTGAGCTTTTCTCTTCAGCCAATCCAAGAGAAACCAGGTTTCGGCTGTGTTAAGCAATCCCAAAGGTTCCTGCCACATGGGTCAGCTTTCGTAAACACAGTCACTCATATACCTACAAAGAACATGGTGTGTTTTAGAGGACGCAACCTTTCATTTACTCTGGGTCAGAGTACACAATTCTATGATAAGACTGATTACATGGCAATACCACCATTTCGAAGTGCAGATTCTGTCCCACTTTTGCTAAGATAGGGGCTCACAGCTACAATCTGGAATCCAGTGCAGTGCTATTTCCTTATTAAGATGTTTTATACATTATATTCAGCATGCTGTGGTGATTGAACAGGGAAATTGAGCTCCAATGGACTGAAAATGCACTTTGTACTCTCGAATTTCACTTGATAAAAAGGTTGTTCTGTGGTGGTCTCTTTTGTCACGTTGCTTCATTGTTTTCATACATCCTCTGAGGAACATCTTCCTGTTCTGTCATCGGTGCAGTACAATGCAGCAACTTCTTAGAAAAGTGACAACGGTGTGTTTACCAGGTTGTAAAAATGAAGTGTGGCATTCTTGAGAGCTGCAGAAGAGCTTCAGATGAACAGTACAGACACCACTGTGTCTATTACTGTAATAGTACAGTCAAAAAATTACTAAATTTAACTTAATTATTTTATATCTTGATATTTAACTCAAAAAATATTAAAGGGACAGTTGACACCAAAATCAGAGATGCATATTTTTCCCCTGGTCTGTAGTGCTGTTTGTCCATCTAAATGTTTCTGGTGTGAGCTGCAGAGTTTTGGAGATATGCGCCGTAGAGATGTCTGCCTTCTTTTCTATATAATTGGACTAAATGGCAATCGACATGTGGAGCCAAAACCACCAAAAAAATACATTTGAAAAATTCGAAACTGGTGTCTCTTTCCAAAAATCACGACCCAGTTACTCACAATAATCCACAGACCTTGTTGTGAGCAGTTTCACGTAGGAACTACTTTCCTTCTGCAGTAGAATCTACCGAAGTACTTTCTGCCTAGTGAGACAAAGTAGTCCAAGGTTTCCAGATTTTAGCAAAGAGTAACCAAGAGCCATTTAGTCCCATCATATTCAAGACAAGGCAGACGTCTCTAGAGATATCTCCAAAACTTTGCAACTCATACCAAAAAATATTTAGATGGATAAATAGCACAACAAGCCAGAGGAAAAACATGTAACTTTGATTTTTGGGTAAACAGCCCCTTTGACTTTGATCTTATCAAATCAAATGAACAAGAAGGCCAACACACCAGGGTTTACCATCAGGATTATATGACAAAAATAACAAGTGATTCTATGACTCATGCCATCCAGCCTATTGTCAGATTGACTGCCTGTAAATTTCTTTTTCCAAGTTATCATCAGTAAAAACATCTGACACTCAAAGTCTGCCGGTTACATTCTCAAACAGTGGACACAGCGAGCAGCCCCACAAGAAAAGACTAGAATAATCATAAAGGGCCGTCTGCCTCCTATTTCACCTGTATTTCACCTCTTCCTGAGGTAGAAAGGAAGCCTTAAACCACAGAGTAATTCTACCTATGGATACGACCATGTCTTAGAGGCCTTTTCCTGCAATTCAAATAACCTCATGGCTCACATTACTTAAGATAATTCAACTCTATTGACAATATTTTAGATCCCTGCAGTTATTAAAGCCATTTCACGTCAGCAATAACGGCATCACAGGGTTACGACATGTCTTATTTATAGTAATGAATGTCAGTAAACTTAGCAGACCCTCATCTATTCTGGGAGACAGAAGTACGTACCCTTCAGAGGCTTCTGTACATAAACATGTACAGGAAAGGATACATGCTACAACTACAAACAACAGCAAGGACAACAGATGGTTTGACCTACAACATGGCCATGGAGATTCTGCCAATAAAATAATGGCAGACTGACAACATCTGTTTCTTTTTTGTCTTTTTCTGTCCCTTAAGCTCCCGTTGCCTTTGTCTTCTGTTTATCACTGCGGCTTTAACAACTGTCAAGCAAGGAGAAAGGAACGTCAGTCTACATTAATGTCATAACCTCACAAAGGAAAAGAAAATTTCCCATCACTTTTTTTTGCAGACACGTAAACCTCAGAGCACACAATGAATTTTAGATTTATTTTTTTTTGTCCAGTAAATACAACACTGTCAGGTGGCAAGTAGAGAGACAACAAGGGCAGATGTGGAATAACATAAAGTATATAAGGACTAATTCAAAAACAACATACAAAGCAGTGATACTCAACTTGTGGTCTGCGAGCCAAATCTGGCCCCAAGTAGGGTGCTGGGTGGCCCTCTGACCATTTTCTAAATTTCAATGAAAATCAATTGCCACACAGTTTCCCCCAGAAAGGCCAGACAGATATTAATCAATTAATCAATTAGTTGTTCCACAAAATGTCTGAAAATGTTGGAAAACATTGTTCACAACCCAAAAATCTTCAGTTTACTCTCATAACATAAAGTCATAAAAGAAAATATTCACATTTGAGAAGGAGGTTCTGGACTCTGATTCTGAGCAATTAGCTAAAGGGGAGTAAAAGTTGCGCAGAAATGACGATAAGTCTCGCAGCAGCCGTGGGTTCAATTCCAACCCGCAGCCCTTTGCTGCATGAGAACCCCCTTCTGCAACATCTCCTGTCTGTCTTCAGCTGTCCTGTCCAATAAAGGCCAGATCCCATTTATGTTTACTTAACGCCAAAAGTGCTTAAAGCTACAGGAAACTTTGCGTTGATTTTGGAGGCCTCTGTGGACAAAAGTGGTAGTGTTTCCTCCATGATAACTACAAAACGTAGCATTAAAAATAAAAATTATCTTGAGAAAAATGTCCTCCTGCTTCTTTCTAACAGGCTAACATACAACTCACTGTAACTTTGTCTGTGAAACTATAAACACAGGCATGTTTCATCTGATTTCACGGGAAATCTGACGCAGTGGCAGGCATTAAGAAAAACTATACAGAAAGATCTTCTCGCAGATGGTCAAGTTGTTCAGTTATGTAGGTCATATGGAGGCATGAGTAATAAATTTAAGACCGTTTCCTAACCAGTTAAAACTCAATGTAGTAGCTTTAATGTTGTATTAACTCTTTCAAATGTTACCAAACCATTTACATCTAACATGCAATGCCAATTATTAAAACAGTTCAGTAAAATATGTGATTTATCTGTCAACCCTGAACCAAGTTAATTTAGTTAGTAAGTTAATAAGTAAGTTAATGTGAAAGTAAAGAAAGGTAAGTTATGTCCCCTTTAATGTGTATTAATTTTATCTAATAAATAACGTTATCATTAATGTTTGTATATTAACTGACCTCTAACCTCTTGTCATTCTGGGCAAAGTATCCCTGATGTGAAGTAAATGCAACTGGATTAAACAGAGATATTTTTCCTACACTCTGACATTGTTTGCAGAGCACTCTATATCTGGGACAATCTTGTGATAATCCATTACATCATGTGCTTAGCTAGGCAGTGTAGCCTCCCAACCTCTGGTACAGCCGATATATACCATGAAATATTCAACTATTTATAAATATGAGGCGAAGATATGCGTCTAAAATTTTAAACAAAATGATTTAATATCGGTGTCTAGTGATGTCACAACCCGAGAAACCACGCGACAAACAAAGGCATTTAATCTAAGCCACAGAAAGTGTTGTTCGCAAAGAAAACTAATATGCCTTGAAGCTAATGCTCGAAACAGTGAGGCATTTAATGACCACGGACACAAGACTACACTCACAACCACAATCACTGACACAATGAGCGTCACAAAGTTACACGAAATGACGAGGACCATTGCACAACACTTCCCACCAGACGCGACGAAGTTACTTATCGCCGGTTAGTTAGTTAATTACATTTTAGCTTTAAATAGCTTTAATTAGAGTAAGTTCACAAGCGTTACCAGCGTTAGCTCAGCCAGCACAGCCGAGAGGCAGAGCAGCGTTAGCAGCTGCTCGGTGGGTCAGTGAAGGTAAATCTACAGCTAGCGTTAGCATAACATTTTAACTATCTAAAATATCATAGTACTTCTAGTTTCATGTATCAAGCGATAACCACTCGTTGGTGCTATAAATATCCCTCTCTACTCTTCAAGCCTCGAGCCCGGAGAACAAAGATAAGTATAAAAACGTTAACATTAGCTAGCTTGGCCACATGCTGTCGCTTGATCTGCCATGCTGGCTGCTCTAAGCAAAGTCACTTGACCACATTTACTTTTAGCTTGTTCGAAACACAACCCGTGCCCTGCCGAACACGATTAAAATATATTAAATTTTAAAATAAACGGTCAAATACTCACAATCATGCACGGCGTGCCTCGGTGCGGTGTGTTTAAAGACACGTCTGTGCGCAGTTTATTCAGATGTCTGTCTCACACAATGTCAGAGATCAGATCAGCAGCTGCTTCCTCCATACACGCAGCGCGCAGATCACACAGCGCACGGCAACGCTACCAAACCCCTTGCCGTCGTCATGGCAACAGGCCCACTTCAGCCAATCAAAACCCCTCCCCTCCTATCTCCCCTGGCAACTGCCGCAGCGCAGGAGCTCCGCGAACGCGCACGCCATCCCTATTTTGCATCGTGCAATGTGCTTTCACTTTTATCGCCAGCTGCTTGTAACGTAACATAGAGGAGGGAAACAGTGTTTTAAAACAGATTTATTGACTTATAAAGTGTTATTGATAGCGAGGTAGATTAATTATAAATTAATAAAATGTGTGAGCGATCAAGCCGGACGGGTCCCACACACAAAACACTCCCGCGTTATTTAGGCTACACAAACACCTCGGGGCGGAGAGAAAGGATGTGTCACCACACCCAGCCCCGTGACGATAGTGGACCCTCAACAGGGCCCCTCCTAGAGTAAACGATGATACAAGGAGCCAACATGACCTGTATACACACAACAGACACATGCTGGGTGATGCTGGAGCACTTAGACAAAGCAAAGAAAGGACATGAGGGGAGGAAAAAAGAAAAAAAGCACAATTATGTTCTATTTTCCAGTTGCAGACAGGGCGGATAAACACTTCACTGTGCCCCTGGGCCCCCATGATAGCATTGTGGTACATTTTAATTATAAATTATGATAGAAATGATGATAAAATGTTCAACAAACCAGGCTTTGTTTATATAACTCAGCACAATAGCACACCCCCACAGTAAATCATGTATATTTGATACTGTATATTGTTCCTCAGTTAGTTTATTTATATTCTTTTCTTTTTATCTCTCTTAATATCTTTATTTACAAATGTTGTATTTTCCTGTTTGTTATATTTTTATATGTGTGTCAGTTTTTAACAGTATTCAGAGTGGAAGGAAGAGTTTAACTGTACAGGAAAACTGCATATGACAACAGGCACTTTGACTTGACTTGTTTCAATATCTAACAGTCATCAAGTGCATTTAAGAGAAATTATGTGCAATCTGGCTTTGCTGAATATATTAAGTACAATTACTGGTTAATACACCTCTATGCCTTGCCAGGGCATAGATCGGATCATTTTTCAAAATTAAAGGGGGTTAGGGTTAAGTTAATTTTAAAATGTGCTTGGCTCTGATGCAGCAGCCTCCCTTTGTCTATGGGCGTAGTAGTAATACACTATATAGCTGAATAATACTACTATTATACTCTTTGTATTAATAGTTGAGTATGAGATGAAACCCATTCTTTGTGCATGTGTGAAAAGTCAGAATTGCACACACCTGATGGTTCCTACACAGTTTGGAAAAGTAAAGAATATGATTTTAGCTATTTCCATGTCTGAATAAGTGGAGCGAAGAAAATACAGAAAATTGTTAGTGTTTTAGACTGTTGCCCCTGTTCAGTTTTCAAAAAAATAAAATTAATAATTTCTAAGAAAGAAAAAGGTCATGCAAGCAGGGAGGTTTCCAGACACTAGAACAGGCGATGCTGTCAAAGTAACAGGTCTATGTCACATAAGTAAAATGTAGGCTAACCTTCAGCCTCACAGCTTTGTAATTTTGCAGTTTAAAATGCCCTGCAATGCTTTTCTATTTTTATTTTTTGCCACTGACAAATTACATAAACTGATGTCAGATGCTCCAAATCACGTTTTAATTATTCTTAATTGCAAAAGTTCTGATCAGTCAGGAATAGGTGTGGTTTGAACAGCCATTCATGGACTGTGTGGGCTAAAGCACACAAGAAGTCTCATTCTCCTTTACAATAGTTCACTGTTTACAATCTGGTAGGCAACATTTTCCTAAAAATGTACAGACTCATATAAAAAGTGTGTGGTGGTGTCTGTATCTATAGAGACCCTGCTGTCTGCCTGTATTTCCTTATTTTTTCTCATTATATTGCAGTGCTGAGGACGTACCAGCCCGAAACGTGGGAATGAAACTCAACAATCAACTGCCTTTCTGGTGCGTTCACGGACAGCTCAGACAAATCCTACTGATTCTATCTGTAGGATCAGTGTATATGATGAAATAGTGGCATTAGGATGTTTCAGAGGTCACTACATTTGGGCATTTATGGCCAAAAATCTTCTCAGTAGGGGCAATGCCACCCTGACTAGCTGGCTACTTTTCCCCCACCGTCTGGCTGTTATCAGAAAATAAATGGACTATCATTTCTGTGTAGAGAAACCAAACCGTTATGGCTGCATTCATCAGTTTCCTTGGAAATAAACAAAGCTGCACAGATGCTGTGAAAATTACTGAATTTTTCAAACATGTCTTCATTCTTACTTATAAAAGAGACTTAAACTATAGGGGAACAATAATCTAACAGTACTTATTCTGTATGTTAAGGGAAAGAGAGTTAGTTTGCCTTCTCTATAGGCAGAGACGTTTGACAGTGGAGCGCCGTCCAACATTTTGCATGGGACAGTTTTCCAAGGGCTGGCTTGACCATCGTGAACATAAAGCCTGATTGGCTAAATATTCCAAATGGGAAAAGAAAGCTAGATGTCAAATATGGCCTGAAGAAGCTACGGAGAAGTCTGTAAAAGTGTGGAACTTTGAAATGGAAAATGTGTAGGAACCCTGATACCTGTTATTTACATGGCGGAAAAGTGCTCCAGGAAATACCAGCCGGTCGGGGGCAGGTGGGTTTTGTGTCTTTTCCCGGCCATCTGATGAGCTTTACTGGCCAAGTGACTTCACACCAAACTGTAACTTTCACATAACGGTGATACCTTACTCATCCCAGCCACTCCATTTCATAAGCGTACATGAGTAGCTCTCTGTGGACTGATCTAATAGCCTCTCTATTTGCTTTCACTGTGTATAAGCCCAAATACCTGCCATGCAGCAGCGCTGTAAATACTCCTGCACCGGTGTCGATGCACACCCTTGTTTTTCACCTTCTTCCAACCGGACAAACAGGCTTTGCAGTGGCAGCGTAATGGCAATTGTCAAAGTGAATACATGACTGATACACTGGAATGTTTTTTGTTGATCTGTGGCTTGTTACCGCTCATTAACATCAGGCTGTTCCAGGTATTATGAATAGAAACACTCATGTATTATAATTTTTGCCCATGCAGAAGGTGAAAGATGGAATTAAATGTTGTAATATTCACTTATCCAACAAAGAAGTCTAAATGAAGGTTATCAGTGGTGGCCAAGCACTCAGGATACAATAATCATTCATTCATTCACGTTTTTGAGGCTTTGCTCAGACTGAAAAAAGCAAAGTGTCAGACCAACTTTAAAAAACCACTTCAATTGGTAGCACACAGATGAATGAAGTCTGTTCAAATGTCAAAGCTAGTTTTTAACAGTCTCACTTTATAACTGATGTGGCTATATGACCCACATAAGTATAAAAGAAGAACATCTAGTAGCACATTAGACGGTTAAAAAGAAGCTGGAGGAGATTTTCATTTAGATAGTTTTATTGTTGGTGTTATGTTTTGTGGTTATCCATGAGGGAATTTCAAATCAGAAATTTGCATGAATGCAACCTAAAGCAGATCAACTTAAAAGTTTTACATTTTCTGATGCAATTATTTGCTTTACCCAAAAGTAAAATACTGCTCCTTACCCTATGAACACAAAGTTGTTGCAGGAACGTAGTTTTAAATCCCATTTGAACTGTGCCAGGAATCACACATATGATTTTTGATTGAAGTCGTGAGTGACATCATGACTTTCTCCTTAAAAAAAGCTAATGTTAGCCACTGAAGCTACGATGCCTGTGTGTTTCCATGCAAGGATGTAGTCACACAAGCAACTGTTATTGTTCGTTCTTTTGCATCTTGGCTGATAAAAGGACCAACGTAACAACGTTACAAGGGACAGTAACGTTGCTGTTAATGACGTATATTGTGCGAGACAAGATGTTTCAGTTTCACACAAAACTAAACTATGACAAACCTCCCACAAACTGAGACTTTCATGACTTGTAAAAATATGTTTTAAAACTCAAATGGGAACAAAAATTTAATTTGTCTCTTGCCATTGACTACAGTTCATATTTTTTCCAAAGTAAAGTCCCATGGGGCGCCTCTCTGTAGCAACTAGCAACTAGCTAGCAACGGCTAGCAGGAAACGCACCATTACTATCAATAAATTATGGATTTCTCTGTGTTGAACATTATATAACACGTGTCAAACATTTTAAGATATTTTAAAGTGGAAATGTTACATATTATAGCTTTAAACTTTTTTCCAAGTCACCAATAGAAAATGGCGGCTCAACTGCTGCAAGAAAAACCTGGAAAAGACGTGGATGCAATGACATCAGACGCACAATACTAAGAGAAACCTAACTGACGTGCTTTTACTGACATGAGCATAGCAGGTTAAGGGAACGGGGAGTTTCAAGTTGTTAAAATCCACAGAAATCGACTGCCATCACTGAAGCAGAAAGCTGAATGGGACTCATTCACAACATTACTTACTGAAATACACTTTTTTTTTACAGTGCAGGTTGCTGTGGCATAATTTTCTTGCACACTGAGCTATTCTTAGGGCCGGCACGCAGCATAGACTGCCCCATTTTTTCCTTCCAGTATCACTCGTAGGGATGATGAAGTTGCAGCGCTAGCAAATGAGAGACAGAGAGAAGAAGAAGATGCATCAATCACAAGGAAACAGTTGATGGAGGATGCCTTGAAAAGACAGACCCATTAGTCTGTGTGCCTGCAATGGTGCTAATCTGATTGTAAAACTGTTAGGCTAAAACAACATGCCCCAATGACCAGCATCAGAGATGTTCAGGGCATTTTCTGGACCATATAACATGCTGTCTGTCTGCTCAGACTGCTGATAGGAATGATCCTTTTTGTGACAGGAAAGAATAACAAAAAAAGTCTTTGTGAGGAGTGTGTAAACTTAACAATTGGTGAGAATAATTACAGTAAACCGCTCACAGTTGAAGAATAGTAGGATTACAGACTATGAGAGGAGTTCATGTGAGGCAGTAAAAGTGGTGCTGATGAAGGGATGAACAATGAGGAAGCTGATGGAGAGTAGTGACCGAGCATGAATGAGGGTGCAGCGTGTCTTAGCACAGCCAGCCTATGGTGGCACGGCGGTCAGGAGGCCTGCTGCTTTAATGGTCCATAAATCTGTGTGGACTGGCTGGTCTGATGCCGCCCCAGTGAGACCCTCTCATGCGGAAAATGAATCAGACCATTTTTACGGAGCGCAAGTGTGGAAGCTCTCACCCTCCCCTGCTGCCAGCGAGCCGATAAGAGCTGCTGCACACGCACGGCACTCCATTTCAGCAGGTCTGGAGCTCATAAAACTCTCTATTAGTGACAACCCTTGTTTGTATGCTGCTCTTCATTCAATCCGTCCTCTTGCCTTTGTTGTTCACGCTCTGTTTTCTGTTTTTTTTTTTTCTTTCTCCATAGCGATGGTTTCTGGAGTGGGGGACACAGATGCTGACACTTGCCAGCGCAGAGGTGAAAACTGTAAAAGATAAATCACATTCCAGAAGAAACTCTTTGTTTAAAGTATACTTTTGAGGTGCACAGAGATGTCATTGTCTGCCTCTATCTGTGTAGAGCTTAACAGTGAGGTTCCGAAAGTTAAAATCCCTTTTATATTATGAATACAGGATTTCGATTATTAGTCATAATGTTGTAACCATCCAAGGTAGACTGATCACGAGCTATGTAGGGGATAGTATACAGTATACTGTAGTGAAATAAACCCTGTCAGGGTGGCGCAGGTCTTGAATCTTCATTTCACATTGTACATCATCCAACTTATTACATGGTTACTTAATTTACACAGACTTTGAAATCTACTGCTCTAGACCGAAAATAATCTCTCTTTCTCTCTCTGTAAATAAAATTTGCATATTCGTTAGAAACACGCAGGTACTGTATGTCTACCTTTTTCTTTCTACTTGCACTCGCACACACATAATAAGCTGCTGTGTAATGACAGAGAGAGAAATGCATTCTGGGTTTCTTCATGACATAAGGTGCTGAAAATTTAGCAGATGATCAGACATTATGGAGTGGAGTATATAAAGTCACCGTCCTGGTCTTTTTGGAGGAATTAGAAGCTGTAACAATCACCTGCGGTTGTTATGGGAGCGAGACCGACAGACAACCGGCACCCTGAGCTAATTAGTTTGAACCTCCTTTGAAATGCGAAGTGGAAGAGTCATCCAGAGAATTGTGACGTAGATTAAAGAGTGCCAACACACATGCACATGCACAGGCACATGTGCAGAAACACACTCAGACGCATGTGCATACACTTGCACTGAGGCTCTATAGAGCATTTCATTTTCCTAGATATGTATGGCCGGATTGCTTACTTGTTAAACAGGTAGCATTTGCATTCTCCCTCAACTGTCTGTGAAGCTGTGAGAGGCCGCCTGCTGTGTACAGACAGGCACGAGAAGTCCTGATTTAAGGAGAGAGGGCAAAAAACACTGCAGACGGCTTATTTTTATCTTTAAGTATTCCTCAATAAAAGGCTAAATGTATGTCTTTGCAGTTAAAATAGTGTAGATGTCTCTTGAATGCGCCCTCTAACTGTCAGCAGAGCAGCCAGGCGTGGTCAACTTGTTTCAAATGCAACACTTTCTTTGTTCTCCAGGTTGTTTTCCCTGGAGGTTCTCCCAGCTTTTGCCTGCAGTTATCCTGAGCTGAAGAGCGTGTTTGCCTACAGAAGCCTTTGTTTGACAATCCTTTCTGCTAACCGGGTCTTATGAATTGTGTCAGCAGTGTGTTGATTGTCTGTTATCTGTCAGCTGATAAGTGCCTCCTCTAATGCAAAGGCAATAAAATGCTCAACATGCAGGGCAGAGGAATTATATCCTCAACAGTCAAACAAATATCCTGTAATTCTCTATTGATTCAGTCTATTTGTCCAGGTTAGACTGGACAAACGCTTTGTATAAACAGGCCCAAGTGTCAGTTTGCTCCAGTGGAGGATTAAGCATGCCAGTATGAACTAAGGACTCTAAGTTCAATTTGACTTGGGCTTAATTAAAAAGAACTCAACTGTTTAATGAGACAGGACTGTGTAACTACTGCTTTTTTAAAAATGATTTTTACCCATTTTTACGCATCTATTTCAGTAATCACTGCTCACTAAACAGAGGGGTAAACAAAATGTATTTGTGGACTAATGAAGACAAGACTCCCATTGACTGGGTATAATCATTTCAAAGAGCCAAAGCAGGGGCGTAGCTACAAGTGATGCCCCCCCCCCCAGCAGGATGTGACCCTGGGCCCCTCCAATTTATGTGCATAATTAGTACAAAACCCTCCTGCTTGTCTGAGAGGGTCATTCCTGCTTAAAGCCTCCACCACACCCACTAAACTTAAAAGGGTAGGGGAGTAATAGATTATCTTCAGTGGAGCTGCAGTAATCAGGGCTGCGTTTAGCCCTGACAACACGTTTATTTAAAGTGAAACAGTGGTGCGTTTAACACCCTGTTGTGTACGCAAGCACACTGCACTGCAACGCCTTTTTAATACAGCGTGGTTTCTATACACATCGCTGCTGATTGGATAACACCTGTGACACGCCCACCAAACGAGAAAAAAACGCAACTCAAAGCCCCTTACACACCTCCGTGCACCTTTCTGAGGAAACCTGTAGTGCAATCTGCAAACGGTGTGCAAAAGGGTAGCAAGGCTGGAGTTTAGGTTGAGCCATCATGATTATAATGAGAGATTTTCAGTGTGATGCTAGTTAGCTGATCGCTTTTCCAGTTGTTTGAAAGAAATAATGTCATAGTTGTTGAGGTAAAGGTTGATGAAAGCAGTTGGTGGTGTTGCCAGATTAAGGCACATAAAATCACATTGTCAGTAAAGTCTGTGGTTTAGATCAGTGGTTCTCAACCTCTTGGACTCGTGACCCCCCAGAATAATCAGGTTGGCGTTTGAAAATCCATATTACACAAAGTCAGGGTGGTATTTCTGAGCATACAGTATGACTAAATAAATATCTGTTTAAATAAAATGAGATGGACGGACACAAAATGGAAAAGAGTCCACATTACTGATTATGTTCAGATATCATGGACGTCTTGACTTCTGGGCAGAAGAGAAGGACCATCCAGATTGTTACCAGCATCTGTGATGGTACGGGGGTGTATTAGTGGGTGGTCATGGTTGACCAGAGGAGAAATATAGAGAGGAACAAAGTAAAATGAGTAGGGAAATAAAAGAACAAGAGTTTGGTAATGCTGTCACACTAACCTTTATTTCACTCAAATTCAACTTGAATCCTTTTTTCCCAGTATTTTTTCATTTTTTGGGCACTTAAATTACAATATTGTATTTTATTCTCCACAACCATCTGGTCCTGACCCCCACGGTTGAGACTGTTTTAAATAATTCAGTCAAAAATAAATTGATTACAGTCTTCTCTTTGAGCTATCCTTCACTTTACTGATTAGTTTTAAGCAGACAATCAGTAACTAACTAAACTAATGGCAGCACTTTCCCAAACATGACTGTAACGAGTGAAATAAAGACTGCCTTTTATTTACCTGACTGTTTACTTGTCACCAAACACACAGCCCTGGACTTTGGTCTTTTTTTTATTTCATTGCCTTCTGTGCTGTTTATTGACCAACATTCATGCTATCTCTTTGCACTTTTAAGTACACTTAAACTGCATGACTCCCATATAAAGGCCTTCAAATGGCTCTGCTATACAATACACCACATGCAGAGGCAATTGAATTAACCCATTGATCCCTGGCTGTTCCATTGCCAAGCTAAATTTTGTTATTCAACCTTAATGACTGCTCCCTTGCAGGCAAATGAACACTTGTAGTCAATTAACTGTGAAGCAGGAGGAGGAAAAAGGAAAGACAACCCACTCGGACATGGACCTGGAGTTAAAAACGCTCCATCAGCGACATGAAGTCGTGACATCTGGAGAAACCTTCGACTTCACTGTAAACAACAACACAACACCGAAAGCTTTGTTCTTTGACACTCCCCTTATCTTTTCACAGCATTGAGTCCTCCCCGCCTCGCCTTGGTCACAAGCGCACTTTATCTTGTGGGACAATGGTGGTCTTGTGCCCAGCAGTGTTGTCTGGCACTACCAGCTCCGTAGTGGGCTATGACACGTATGAGGGATTGCTTAAGTTCTTCCAGCAGAGTGAAAAAGCGTGAGCTGTGTTTTCTCATGTATATACATTATACATAAAACTTATCTGCCTGCTGTTTGGTAATATGAATTATTACCAAGCAGTTGCAGTGCAGTTTAGAATTATCATACCTAAATAAATGTGCACTCATAAATTCACAATGTGACAGGTAGCCGAGAGCTCTATCACCGATTTCTAACCAGGGCTACATGCACTCACTGGGGTACTGCTGCAGTTGCTAGAGGGTAGCAGTACTAGGCCACAAATGATATGATATCCTTATCCTTAGAATGAGCCGTTTATATCTACAGAGGGCACAGGTCATCCTTCCATAGAGGCCACCATTTTGCACCATCATGTTTCTGCAGTGGCCCAGAGAAGAGAAGCCAAACAGTGACTCTAGATAAGTTTTGAGGTGACCAAAGGTTCTCCTACACATCTGGAAGGGGAGGGTGAGATGAAGTGTTTGCAAACTCACCGCAAGATGCCACTAAATCCTGCAAACTGGTACTTTAAAGTCAATTCAAAACATATTTGGAGCATGACGGGTGGTGTTAGCGAGGATGGGTGGTGCAAAAAGGGCCAAAAATGTTGGGAACCACTGCTCGGCATGATCCCAGCGCAGACCTCCCAGTGTTGTCTCTGCACTATGCATATAAAGTGAGTGTGACCCGATGCCTGGGGGGGCAGCGTAGACCCTGCCTGGGTCTGAGAGGAGCTTGGCTGTGAGCGGGCACACGGCTGTAGTGTGGAGAAAGTGGTGCAGTGCCTCTCTGTGCCTGGCTGAGCACTGGGTAATGAAGCGTGGCAGAGGAGAGAGGAAAGGAGTGTGTCTGCAGGGTAGGCATGGCCCTCGTGTTCCTATGCAACCAGGGCGGATGGCTAGGTGATGCAGGACCGCCTCTATTCTGCTTACTTGTCATGCTGCTGCCACGCTTTCTTTCCCCTCGTTCTGGTTAGTTGTCCTTTTCTCCCTCCTCTCCAATCCTTCTTCCCTCCCAACACATGCATGCAGCGCTGTCAAACATCCTGCTCCAATTCCCTGAGGACAATATGGAAAACGTCCCAAACCTAATCAACCAAAATTAATAGTTATGGCAAATAAAAAGAAATTAAACAAATTTTGCTATGTAATCTCAGATCAGACTATGACAAAAAAACCAACCACAATGATGTATTTATAGCTAACATTTTTTTATGTATGCAAATTAGGCCGTCTTGTTTTCTCAATTGATTTCTCCTCCTTCTTTTCTGTGAGACAGTTGGCTGCTCTTGCCCTTTCAGCCAGAGGTCTAGTGAGAGCAGATGTGCTATTGTTTCAGAGGTGGTGTCTTGACTGATGTACTTTCCAAGTGCCTCACCTCACCCAGCACTTCCCTATTTTGGTGCCCTCCCGAGACCCAGAAGAAAAAAGGTTTTGATGTTTAGTTTTGTATATAATTTCAGCAACTGGGATGTAAGAAACATCACAACGTTTTTCTCTCAAAATGTTATGTTTTCTAACATGTCCCTTGTAGAGGACACTGGGTCAATATTTTCCACAAAAAGTACATTACAAGGCATCAATTTGGTAATGATACATTTTCATTTGCATTTCTTTTTCACTCTTTCTCATGTGATGAATATTGAAAGTAAATATAAAACTCATATCATATGTCATTTTAACAAATATTTTTAATAATAAAGTCAAACTTTTGGGCTTTGAGACACATGTTGCACTTTACACACATGACAAACATCTTCCAAACTCTTCGTTTGCAGGTCTCCCAGTGACTTGGTGGTCTGACCTGTACTGGATCCGTCTGTTTGTGGCAGACCGATTAAAGAAATGCAGGATGGTGCAGAAAGTCCACTTCTTTGTGTGACTTACATTAGACATGGGCTGATCATGTGGTCACACAGACTAAACTCTGTTCTGCATCACTCAGTGCTCTGTTTCTTCAAGTAGGGGAAATGGTTGAAAATGAGAAGAAAAAGTCCCCACAAAAGACATGGGTTGAAATATGCATTTTGCCAGGTTTAACATTAATATACACTTTTAAAATCTTATTATAATATAGTTAAGGCTCTCATAAACAAAAACAGCAACCTTACGATGATCAGAACAATATATATTTATGAACTGAATTACACCAACATGTGTGTTACATCAATAGAAAGTCCAGGATGTTCTTTTTAGAGGATATCAGGACTCAAATTAAATACATGCATGGTGTTCAAAATAAAGGCTTCAGTGACATGTCCCCTACAGAGGACAAATATGGACTGCTGGGTCTTAGGCATATGTTTGGAGCTGCTGGAGCACACCAGACTGCACCAAAGGGCTTCAGTATCAAATCATCACTGAAGCACATGGCCCCAATCAGGCAGGTTGTTTTTGCATTGACAGGTGTCATTTTTCAGCTGTTTTCTATATTGATGAAGAAAGTGTGATGCAGACTGGCAGTGCCCAGAGTGTGACACATTTGATTGTGTGGTATCTAAACTTGCTACCACAGGAACAGTGGTTAAATGACCTAAAAGAAGTCACAATTTAAGCATGAGTGAGTGAGCTTTCCAGGTGATTTCTTTATTGTGTGTTGTATTGAAGTTTAAGTGATTTGAGAGGCTGCTTTCAGTTTCTGCGTGCAGTAATGTCACTGCAGTAAATAATATGGGACATTTAAGCAGCAAAACTCAAAACTCTAACAACTTGTTGTAACTTGACAGGACAGAGCAAACTGAAACAGGATTAAATAATTAGTTGCGCTGCTGTGCCATGTGTGTAAAAGCGCATACAGCAAGCAAACTTAATTTATGTTGCACATTTCCAGTGTGCTGCACAGAAAGTGACCACAATAGTCGCAGCTACAAGAGCAGGTGCATCAGAATACTGGAGTTAAAACCAACTGGGATACAAAATAAAATAAATTAAGACCAGCAATCGACCAGTAAAATAGAAAGACATGAGAATGAAAACAATTTAAAAAGGAAAAAAAAGATATAATATGAAAAAATAAAATAATAAAAACCAACAACTGCACTGGGGAGACACACACTATTTCCCACCCACACCAAAATCATTTTTAATCAGAACATTAATTTTTATGACTTGGCCTGTCCGTTCCACTGATTAATCGTAGTGCCCGTGGTTGTAACTGCGGTGCACGCATCAGTACTACGTGTGCATGCATGTGCACATCATAGGTGCGCTCCGGTACTTAAACAAATAGCACAACATTCCTGGTCTTGGGAGGGTAAAATTTCATACGGACGGATACATTTAATGAACATGGCAGTCATTAAAAACAAGGGCAATGACTCGAGTGGTTATGCTCAGATTAGAAAAAAGGGGAGAGATTAAAAAATATCAGAGGTGTGGCTGAAAAAAAAACCCACTCTCATGATGGGTTGGGATGTGCTCATGTGGGTATCATGTTAGAACTTCCTATATAACAATTGACCAAACCATTGCCATTAACTGTTTAGAAGAGACAGCCTGTGATTACCCTCAGTGAATGATTTTTATCCTAGAGAGAGCATTAATGCACTACTACAAAGACCAACTCTTAACATATTATCATCTATTGTGCAGCCACACGTTTCCTGTGGGCAACAAGTGTGGATCTATTCTTAGCTGATGGCCTGGGCTTCAGCACTTTCTGCTCCTGCTCCTCATAGGTTGGACGGGATGAGGTGTGATTCAGCCCTGCCAGGTCTCACTGTGTCCGTGTTGCCTGTGTCCAGCTGTAGAGACGGTGGGGCCCATCGACCATCTGTCCCCGACCAGCAGATTCAAGGCTCGGTCCCCAGAGCAGGGAGCGAGGGGGCGGGAGCGAGATGAGGTCGGATGGGGGAATCAGCTTTGTGTTGCCATAAAGCTGTCTTTCCTCTCTCCTAGCAACGGCCTCCCATTTCCTTGGTTTTGGGCGGCATGGTCCTGTTGGTCGGTGTGCACGGCCCCCTCACTCACTCTCTCTCTCTGTCCTATTTATGGTAATGAGCCATCTGCCCTCTCTGTAACAGCCGCCCAAATAGAGGAGAGGCAGGGAGGGGAGGGGGAGGGGGTGTGTGTGTCTCTGACAGACAGGAGTCTGAGACAAAGACGCTTATCCTGTTGTGTCTGCCTCTGCCCCAGTGGATGCCTTCAGATGTGGACAGGACTCAATGATGACCAAGAACGGAGACAATCCAGACACAGTGTTTTCATGAGAGAATGTAAAGGGAGGTTATTTGCAGAGTTGGGAGGAGAACTTTAAAAATGTATCCCGATACAATTACTAATCACCTGTTAAAAAAATGTAGCATAATAGTAAAGCAATTACATGTAATCTATCACTCCCCCAAGCCTGGTTACTCATGTTGTGGGGACAGAAATCTGTTTACACACACGTTCACATGGCGGCCATTTTCCTGTGATGTCACGCTCAGGGCAAGAAGGTCAAATATCACACTGCTGTGTTCCAGGTTGCAGGTCGTATAAACGTAGGGAACTGGATGAATCATTATTGATCAGCAACGGAAAAGACAATATATAGTGTTCAGATAGTATTCAGATTACATCAGACAGTGTGATGAGGAAGATGCTGTTTTAGCCTGAAATATGGCCTGATGTCTCTCCAGATTTTAACTCCGCTTTCTGCCTTAAAAATAAAGGCACGGCTCAAATAACAAACAGAATAGCTTTTATCTAACTCGGTAAAGTGCAACAAGCCTTGACAATACAAATAATGATGCTGTAATGAGGATTCTGTGACAATGAAAACACAGATTTGCAAAAACAAGACATAACGACTGTAACTCTTATCTCCTGTCAGCAGAATGAATAAAAATGATGTCATTTCAAAGTTGTGCTGAATGACTGAATGTGTTCAGTTATGAATGAATATATTTTTTTAACATACAGTAATCTGGCAACACTGCTTCCCACCCTGAACGTGACGTCAGAGGAAGATGGTCGCCGTGTGAATATGGTGAATGGGCAGGGTTAGGGTAAATTTCCAGGGAATTGATGTAAGTCAGTGTCTCTGAAGTGATGGAAACATGACTCTGTGTGTATGTGTGTGTGTGTGTGTCAGACAGAGAAACAGAGAGTGACACAGACAGAGTGCTACCACCTGCAGGTCAGTACATTAAGTTGTTCAACACAAAGAGCATTTGTAATATCAGTGCAAGGGTGACCCCCTCCCCAATCACACACACCGACACACACACATGATTTTGACTCCTCCTGAGCTGCATATTACACAACCCCAGCATTATTCAGAGCTGTATGTGGATGTGCCTCCGTGACTTGGTGACACAGGAGAGTGGTGGGCACACCAGCCAATACAGAGCCACCCAGCATTCAATAGACCTCTGTTGCCACTGGATACTAGATTGGTTACCAAGCCAACACATGTGCCTCACTGTCATATCTCCAACAGATTAGTGTTGAAAACAACACATATCTTGACAGTTAAGCTCTCCACATTCAGGGCTTAGGTAAAGTAGTATGTTTCTGTATATGCTGCTCAGAGGAACGGTGATTCAGTGTGAAAAATGGAAATAAAAAGACACACAGGACACCTGAATGGAGATTATGTAAGAAAAATGTTCCTTCTGGCCATGGCAACGCTGAGTCCACCTATTTTATCATCAACTGTTTGTGCATCATGAGCACAAAGACAATTTACAACCCCGCTGATGAAACAAGCCCATTCAGAAAAAGTGATCAGCTTGATTAAATCATTGATAACTACAGCCACATAACTGCAACTTTCACAATAAAAGACACTAAACAGAAACTACAAAAGGACCTCTTTCGGTCACTAATGTTAAGTGTTTTGCACAATACAACGTGAGGCTCTCAGTTGAGTCTTTTCATGAGGTCAATCACCATTAACCTCATCAGACAGACAGACCAAATCACAGATGGGTCAATGGCCACAGAGCAACAAATCACAGATGGTCCTGCTGATAGGCGTGGGGTTGTTTGCATTCGTAAAACAAAACATTATGAAAGCAAACTGGTGCACAAACAGAAAATATAAATACAACAAATGTGCATGAAAACGAAGGGTTTTGCATCAGTTGTGAGGACGCTGCCACCTAAAGGCATTTGCAGGGAAGTTTTGAAGCTCAGTGTGACTCATTTGCTGTAGGTAGTTAATTAGTCAGAGGAACTGTGTTCGTTTAGAGCGGCCAAAAAAAACTAATTAATTACCATGTTGTCACCACAGGCACATATTGATATCCTACGGGCAAATATTTACATCATCACAATGGTGAGCAGTGTAAAGACTGAGGAGTCAGGCTATGAGGGAGGAGATCATCCTTCAGTGCATTTGACAATTTGACACTATTATTGTGACATTGTTGTCATGGCAGCATCCATGGACAGGGGGTCTGCAAAGAAACTATAATTTACAGTAACTGCTCAGGATGTATGTGGGGGAAAAAAAACATATTTTAGCATTGGTGAGGAAAAAAATCTGAGTGAGGTGAAGCATCATTTAGACAATAGAGACAAAAAGACAGAACACAGAGGTAAAGTGTCATGTGACGCTCATCTTACACTCAGCATGCAGTGGATACTCAGAGGTAGAGATGAGGAGACATCTAGTGGACAACCAGGCTACTGTGCAAGAGAAGAAGTGACAAGATATCAGTTGTCTCTATACAGGGAGTTGAGTGGGGTTGTATGAAGTATATCCGTGATCAGTCTATTACCTACAGTGGATGGCAGTCAGCTCACCCTCAGTATGGAGAAGCAGAGAGGAGGACCAGCACAGAAGCTAAGCAATGTACTGCTGCAGACAGTGAAAAAGGTCCACCTGCTATCTTCTGTAGGTAATACGCTGACTATCAATAAGTATCTTATACAACACTACATCAAATCATCCGAGCTATCCCTTTAATTAGTAAACTGAGGAGACTGATAATAAACCCAAACTTATGAACAAAAATAAAAACAACTAAAAAATATTAAATGCCACATCATTTTTATGTCTTTTTTCCCCTGTCAACCTAAAATACCTTTATATACCTTTACGCAGAGGGAATTTGAACATGTCACTGTTGGAAAAGCAAAGGTATAGATAATAAAAGTCTAACAATCAAGGTTCTCATGCAATTTCAATTTCAAGGAAATTGCATACAACTAACAAAAAATACACAGGTCCGATATGCCATACATAATATTCACTTTGAAATAAAATATAAACACTGTAGATATAATTCTTATTTGAAATAAAATAAAAAGGTATTTATCATTATTGATCAATGAATTATAGTGATTAATGAGGTATCCCTGAAATATTTTGGTAATAATCACTGGAAACACAAATCTCTATCTGTGCCTCATTTCTTGTCCACAAGAGTTTGGATGCATGAAGCTGCAGCATCAGAGAGCAAAAGAAATCAGTTATTCTAACATCTTTAGCAGCACAGTGACCCAGAGGAGACTGACTCCTACATGAGAACATATTTATTTTGGACATTAGCAACTGAATTTAGCGATTTGTTACTTTAATTTAACACTCTGTAACATATATATGTGTATATTAAAATTTTTAAAAAGACTCAGAAAAAAACAGAGAATGTGGCCTCAGTGTAGTTCAGTATGTGAGACCCTATTCAGTTTCCTCATTTGTTCATGCTAAATAGCACCACCATCTGACAAAATACCAGAATTTCTAATTGCAAAGTGCCAGGCACAATTTCACCTGCATTTTAACACTTTTGCAAACTGTCACATTTAGAACATTTGCAGAAGTTCTAAAATAATTTGCTGTGAAGGTTTGGTTCTTGTAGCTGTATTACTATTTTCTTTGTTAGAGCCATTTTTATGTGTAATATTCTTGTGTTGATTGCATTCGTATAATTGACAAATTTATTGAGATAATGTAAAGATTTCCTTTTGACATATGAATTAATGTTAAAATGATAGTGCATTTATATTTTGAGTAATTATTTTTTGGATAAATCAGAGGATAATCAGTTGTAATACAAGATGATAATTAGCTGTGAGAAGCAGGAAGGGGTGGGACTGAGTCTGTCTCTTCATCAAACACGCAGAATGAGGATCGGCTCAGTCTTTGACCTCATGTTAGAATAAAAATGTTTGTTATTTTTGTCTAAAGTGAGAATAAATCAGCTAAATGAAGGCAACAGAATCAGCGACTGTGGTGTTGTGATCTGCACAGTCTAACATGTGAGTCAAGAACCACAGCCCTGTTCAGATGTTTAAAATAAGAACAAAGAACAGGCCACCACATTATTATCTACACTCATCACACTCTTGCATGTGTTTGTTAGATAAACTTGAATGTTTTTTTTTATAATGTGTCAGCCAAAGTTGCACCAAATCACAGAAACTGTCAATAACACTGTGGGGAAAATTTTGGCATGCGGCTTGCTGACTTGTGAAGCGAGTGAGGTTTATTCCTGAAGACAAACCAGACAGTGACTGTAAATATCTTTTGTTTGAACTATGTAGAACAGAGGTTCTCAATTGTTTTCTCAGCAAAGGACCCCTAGAGATAAAAAACAGAAAATATACCAGGGGTGTTTTGGGGCTTTTTTGCCTTTATTTGATAGGTAGGATAGCGCAGACAGGAAATGGGGCAGAGTGAGAGGGGATGACATGCAGCAAAGGGCCACAGTCGAACCAGCAGCCACTGTAGAGGACTAGCAGCCTCCATACATGGGGCGGACGCTCTACCAACTGAGCTAAATGGCTGCCCCGATGCTGTTTTTTTTACATTTGTGCTTATTTATGTGGAAAAAAAACACACAAAGGAAACCCTGTTAACAGAGAATACGCATGTAGAGAGAGCTTCATGGTTTCCATCATTATCAGGTGACATGTGGTTGATGCATGCATTTATTAAAAATTGTACACATTTATTAAAAGTTATAGATTGTTGGATGTGAACCTAATCTAGAAGCTATTTTAGATTTACAAATTAAAACATTATTTCTTGATTTATGACACCTTTTATAAAAAACAACAATAACAACAACAAAAAATCTTTAACAAACTTGTAAGCACCCAAGAGTTAATTCTACTGAAAAGTTGGTGGTCCACAAGCTGCAGTTATTTAAGACATGATAAGTACAGTGATGTAGGCTGGTGTTCAGTCATTTACAGCCCTTGCAGGTATATTACAGGGAAACTTCGGCACTTTTCATGCGGATGTCCAGTCAGTGTTGATGATAAATGATGTCAACTGAAGCGATAAATTCCTAAGTGTGCGCTATATTGACCGAGAAAGCTGAATTCTAATGCTGCACAATCTGTTGTTCTTCCTGCATCCGGATGTATGGAAGAACTACAGGCTATTTCAGCTTGGATTTCTAGTCTCTACTCTGGGTAGCAAGGGGGCGTGCTATTTGAGTATTTTTGTCACCAGACACTATGGTTTAACAAACAAAGTAATAGTTACAGGCTAGGGTGGTGATACATGGGTGCTGGAGTCGCCCATAATGTATCCTGGTACATGCAGGGCACTGCTGCAAAGTTTCCTGGACAATATAGCACACATTGAGGATTTATGGCTTCAATTGACTTAATTTACCATCAACATTAATTTAATTTACCGTATTAAAAGTGCTAAAATTTCCCCTTAATCAATTCTACCCCTACTTGCATCAGGATGCAACATCATGACTTTGTGCACTGGGCACTACAAGGTTCAGCTGTCGGTATAAAAAGACACGAAGCAGGGCAGATGCAATGAAAGCAGCATCTTTTGAGTGATCTGTTTGATATAAAATTGATAAATCATCAATGTTCTTATTTCTTCTCTAGGTCAAAGGCAAGCAGAGCTGCATGCTCAGAGATGCTCCTCAGCACTTCTTAACAGGTGCCAAATCAACATCAAAAAGGTTTCTCTAAATGTAGTTCAATACTAAGGTGTCCTCGATACATTAAGTTAAAAAAAACAGACTTAGCCACTCCATTGAACAATCTCATCTTGGGCACCCGTGTGCACAGTCTCATTCTCTGAGTCATAACACGATGAGGGATTATGTGAGTAAGAGCTTTGCTTTGTAATTAAATTTTCTAATCATCACTTCATACAAAGTCTGCACAGTAATAATGATGATGAGACATTTTATTGATCCCTGAGGGGAAATTACCTTCTTTAATACTTGCCTCTTCTTAGAGGTCAAGCAATTTTAAGTAGTCTTGGTTTCGTGGGTTTCCTACCAGCTGCCAAGGACAGATTTTCTTACCACTGATGAACCGATCTGTCCTCACAGATCAATCCTAAATCACAATTTACTTTAGCAGATCAAGTAACATTAACTATTAAAGGGACAGTTCACCTCCAAACCTGCTATTTATCCAACTAGATTGTTTTGGTGTTGTGGATATCAGCCGTAGTGATGTCTGACACCTACTTTCTTAAAGAAAATGGTACTACATGACACTGCTGATTTTTGTAAAGTATTATTTTGATGCATTGGGCACAACAAGCTGAGTGCCATCTAGTTGAGCCTCGAGTCTGAGACTGTGGACCTTCACTCAGACAAAACTTGGTAAAAGGTGCCCCCATATGAACACTGTCTGGCTTTGCTGCAAGAAAATAAAGACTTAAAGGGATAGTTCACTCAAAAATGAAAATTCAGTCATCTACGCACCCCAATGCTGATTGAATGTCAGGTTTATGTTTTTTTTTAGCCCACAAAACACTGCTGGAGTTTCACAGGAAAGAATCTCACCAACAGCTGAAGTGAATGGTGACCAGTTTTCAAATGGAACAAACAAAAAATGCCTCCATACTGCTCGTCTGGTGTAATTCAAGTCTCCCAAAGCCCCAACATGCCGTTCACTTGCACAGGCACACCGTCACACCACACCACACCCCAGTTCAGACGGTGTGTGCACACGTGAACGTGGCTCCAAGCTAAGGATCTACAAGGAAGATTTAGGCTAAAAACATGGTGTGAATAACATTTTTCAAGTCGATGTGGCGAGTGGAGGCTTTAGGAGACTTGGATTACACCAGACAAGCAGTATGAAGGCATTTTATATTGGGGATTTTTTTGTTTTTGTTTTTTTTACATTTGAAAAATTTCTATTTTCCTGTGAAACTCCTGCAATGTTTGTGGACTTAAAAGCTAAACCCAACCTTCAATCAGCATGACGTGAGTAGATAATAACTGAATGTTCATTTTTGGGTGAACTATCCCTTTAACTGAGTTGAGGTCATCCCACTTTTTAGTTTTTATTTTCAAAGTTTTTCTGCTATAACTCTAGCAAAAGTGAATAGATTGACTTTATGAGGACTTACCAACATGTTCTTGACTTCCATGTCACATGAGAAAAGGTCCATGTTGCAGCCGTCCAGGTATACTTTCATCCCTGCTCTCCCCTTCAGCAGACTGTCTGTGTGCCCTTGAGCAAGCCCCCTTACCTCCACACTGACCAGGACTGTACTCAATCAGCATGCATATAATATATGTGTATAGTATATGTGGTGTGCTGCTGTAGAGACAGCATATTATCCCACGACGGATGCATGAATGGATGAGCTGGAAAAGTGAAAGCAATCACTTGAGTTGAGTTGACCGCCGTGACGGCAGAGAGGTCCTCCCATGTGATGTGACTGAGGCCTGACGGACTGTGCCTGTCTGTTATGGCTCCTCCTGCTTCAGTAGAACGGGGCGAGACGTAACAGCAGTGCAGGGGAACGGGAATAACACACAGCGAGACGTTTCTCCGGAGCCACGGCTAAAAACATGGCAGATCGTGCAATGCTGAAGAAAAATACATAAACGATGTGCTTCGAGACGCCTCTTCTGCTGTGAAGGCTTCGACATTTCATTTCAAGATTAACAACACCCCAAATGAACTCCGTCAGAGCAAGTAACGTTAGCAGAAGACCCAGGCGAGTCTCGAGGCCGCGCCCGGTGCAGCCGGAGAGGAACCACCAGGAAAGAGGTAATGTTAGCCGAGTTAGCCTTAGCGTCTCTGATCGGCTGGTGAACGAACTAGCTCTAGGGTTGAACTGTATTAACCACATGACTAGACGGCTTTATGTATCACTTGTGGTCTTGTGTGGAACGTTTATTACTGGAAGGCTGGTTGTTGTGGTAAAAAAGTGGGTAGCTATCAGGAGTCTTAAAGCGGCGCAGCGCAGTCAAGAAACACCGAGGCTTATGTGTTTGTAGCTAGCCTGCAGGCCGCGCTTTGTTTTGCTTGATTTTTGCCCCGAGTCGGCCTTTCTTTTGCGTGTCTGACCTCATATCACTGCTGAATTTTGTTTTTTTGTCAACTAACATTACATTAGTGGTGAGAATGACAAACGATAGACAGTGCTTTGCCTTATTCGTGGGTGACAAACGTTGGTATGGGTACACAAAGTGGTTTGTCGTAGCATGCTAACAGAAGCTAGCCTGTGCTAGCTGTTATTATTAGCATGTTTGGCTATCTCTCTGCGTCCTGGCGTTTTTTTTAAAATCCCAGCCTTCATTCCCTCTGCAACGTTAAAATGCCAATACGTGGATGTAATGCGTGTAATTAATGTAGTAAAGTGCCTTTTATAGTCAGTCACATTACATTTTGGGGGTGTTCTTCAGTAACGCTGTGTGACAACAGACCGCATACTGGTTGCAATTTTTCTAAGTAAACATTAGCAAGGGATGCTCTTTAATCATAGTTGCCATGACTGAAAGCTAGTGCCAGAGACCCAGTCAATGTGGGGGACAAACTGATCAGTAACAATGATGGTTGGTTTCTGGATCTGATTCAACGTTATTAGCTGGACCGGTTACATGTTGTCTTACAGCATCAATTGAATGGCAATCAGAAGTAGGGGGGTTAGGGTTCGTTTCTCATAAAAGTGATAGTAAACATTGAAAACAAAAGTAATAATTTGATTATTCTGGCAAAACAATCTAATGGAGAATAAACTATCATGTTCATCCTAAAGAATTATCAGTTTTCTTGAGTACTTATCCCTGTCTCAATTAACTTACTCAGTCATGACCTGTCCAGATATCCACAGTCCAGATCACTTATCATCTTAAGGTGACATTAAGTGAAAAATTGATAGTGGATTTTAACTGATCAAAATCAGTGTCATTGCCCCATACACATAATTCTGTGTATATTTGCTGTGATATTGATGCAGACATCTGGTCTTAAATGTGTTTGCTCTTGTCAAACAAGGTTGGAGAAACAACCCAAACATTTTTACAGTTTACAGTAATTTCAAAGAAGTTGCTTTAACTAGCCCATTTAGTTTGACAGCGCTGCAACTACTGATTATATTCATTAACGATTCATCTGCCCATTATATTCCCTATTAATCAATTAGTTATTAGGCTCATAAAATGTCAGTAAATGGTGAAAAATGTTAGTCAGTGTTTCCCAAAGCCCAAGACAATGTCCTCAAATGTCTTGTTTTGTCCACAACCCAAGATTTTCAGTTTGTCATAAAGGAGTAAAGAAACCTAAAAAATATTCACATTTGAGAAGCAGAAATCAGAATTTGGATATTTTCTTTTTACTTAAACAATGACTCAAAATGATTATAAAAGTACTTGGCAGTTAATTTAATAATTGATTATTCAATTAATCGTTGCAGCTCTATTTGACAGACACTGTTTGTAATGGTTACTGGCTAGATTTAACTGTGTATTTCATGATTATAGTAATGCACACATTGTCATTTTATCAAGTTTTATATTGAAAAACTCTCAGCAATGTGAAATGGCATCATGTCCCTTGCTATGTCAATGTTTCCACTGCCGTTTAAAAAAAACCAAAACATGTTAAAGGCTGCACCTGTGTCTGGAGACTGTTGCTAACTTGAGTTGCTGCTGGACATTATTCACTGAGTTTTTCAAAGCATGGTAATCAGTTATTATTTTGAGGGTAATTAAAATTTGAGAGGGTAATGCTAATTGTCACAAATTTTATCGGGGTGTATCATTAAAAAAAATCTGTAATTGTTTCCTCATGACTTTTAAGGTGATATTAAATGAGAGTGTGGTTGGTAGTAGATCACAACATTATCTTTGACAATTTCAAGTCATATCATGTAAATTTGTTGTCATATTATGAAAACATGTAGTTTGAAATGTATTTTTTCTTGCCAAACAAGGCGGGAGAACCAGCTCAAACATTATTTCAGTTTACAGTTACAGACAAGTTGCTTTCACTGGCCCAGCAGTTAGTTACACAGACACGGTTTGTAGTGGTTACTGGCCCAGTAGCCGGGGAGAGTCATCGTTGCAACCAGAGCAACAAGCAGGGAGTTTGCATCTCCCATCTGGGGTAGCTATCAACTCATCATGCCATGGTGAATAGCCTTATAAATAGATGTCTGGTTTAACTCAGGGATGATAATGTGGTTGTTTTGTTTTTCTCTTGATTAAAGCCCCTCTTGATAGGATCTGTAATCAATTTGTAGCATGCAGAGCAGGTAATGAACAAACCTTTTTTTTCTAAGTTTCTGGGTTTTGCCATGTGACCTGTGTGTTAAGTACTGTTGAGTCAATTGTTTCTGGTAATATGTTGTTACAAGGCATTTATTTTTACAGACAACTTTATGCATGAAAGCTCAGATTTTAATAATCTATGGTAAACAACAAGCTGAAGGTTTAAATTCATGTCTGTTGTTCAAGCAAACATCCAAAACATACACACAATTTAACATCCATTATTGCAGATTAAGCTACACATGCTTCAGGGCTCAAGGGAAAATACCACGCAAGAAAAAAAGTGAATGTACACTGTGTATTATTATAGTGCTTATTCTTGAGCATAAGCATATTTGAAATAATTGAAATATTACATCATGGAGCATATAAGCATGTTTGAAATGCTACACCATGAATATGTTGTTGACAACACATCAAAAACATGTTTCTCTTGTGTTTCCTTCTGTTGCATTTCAGACACAATTTTGGATCAATTAATAGCTTTGCAATTGATCATTTTATTGTATTTCCACCATTTGCAGATGAGGACGTTCCTGCAGATATGGTCGCAGAAGAATCCGGTCCAGGAGCTCAGAATAGTCCCTACCAACTTAGAAGAAAGTCTCTACCCAAGAGAACAGTGTGTCCGACAAAGACAAACATGGAGGTACATTCACCAGAAATCTTAAAAAAAATCTCCTTTGAGATTAACATCTGATTTTAATTTTCTTTTCAGGCTACAATCATTTGTGTTTTGCTTGAGTTTATCTGCCTCTTGCCTTCATTTATCACTGCCACAATTTATTCATTTTTTCTTCTTCTTGTATTTGTAACTTTTTTTAATCTACAGGGTGCTTCAACTTCAACCACAGAAAACTTTGGACACCGACCTAAGCGCCCCAGAGTGTCAGGAAAATGTCAAGATTTACCAGGTAAATAGGAACATATTATTTGAGCTGTATCTTCTGCAAAGGTGCATCCATCTTGCTGTTTTCCTTGGGTTGTGAGGGGTGATTTGAGTAGGGTAATGGTTTAATTACTTTCCCTTAAGCACAATGAGAGTAGTGTTGACTCATCAAATAGTTAATCAGGGTTAGTCACTGATCTTCGTTAGTTGTGGGCAGTTATGCATCATACAAAGTGTCATGTTGGTGTTCACAGTGTTTGTTTTATGAATGCTTGCAAACTGTAACTTATTTTCATGAGAGGTCTTTGTCATTCAAGCAACTATAAAACAATTTGACATTTTTTTTAGGCAATTTAACATGACTTTTATTTTGTATTTACCCATTAGTTCAGGCTTATCTTTTGCTAAATGTCAAGCTCTGGAATGGCAACCTGGTAAAAGTAGATGTGTAATGGCATCAAGCTCTTATCAAGAGTTCAGATCATCTCTTTAAAAACCTTGTTAGTAAAAAGACATGAAGTAGTAACATGAGTTTCACAAAGTAGAAATTATAGAGGCTGTTATTTGTGGCATTTGGAGTCTTTTCTCATACAGTGCAGCTCTCGCCAGAGCGTCTGAAATAGATGTTTGCCCGGTTAGATGGCATTTGATTGTGGTTCTGTGGTGTCAAAGTAAATGCTCACATTCCCTTGTGTTGTGTCCAGAATTACTTCCAGCTAGCTATATTTTATCTAATCCTATTTTAAAGTTGGATGCAGAAATCCATGATAGATTTACATTTATATATGGTCAGCCAAATTGACCTAATTGTACTGCATCCATTGCAATGTAACCACTGCAAATTTGTACCTTTTTGAAGATTGGTGGAACTATGTATCATTCAGCTCTAAAACCTTGCAGATTGAATGTGATTGGATCTGCTGGGCTAGCTTTAAAGTACCGGTCTGTGATTGGATTTCAACTAGAGCTACATCAGTATAGGCCTCCATCCAATCTGCACAGCCTGTGCATATTTGTGAGGAAGTAGTGGGTAGTTTCTGAAAGAGAGATGTCAATAATATAGCTGAAGTGATAATGTAAATAAATAATACTTCTTGATTAAATAGAGGTTAGATTAATAAGACATTTGAATTTCTCATCATGGAATACAGTATTCAGTGTTGAATAACACACCCCAAACTTTACAAGGATGTAGGAGTGAGACATTGTTAATTGATTCACTTCTAGGTAGCCAAGTTGTTAAAACAATACTCTCACCGATGGGAATAAATGTAAGAACGTTTTTGTAATTAAACTGTGGCTGAGAGTGTTGTCTTTTAGTCTGAGGGTGTTAACATCTGTATTAGATTTTGAACGCTGCAGTAGGACAATGACAGGGAAGTTCAGATTGTTAAGCAGTTTTAATTTTTCAGAGCAGCCTTGATGATTTCTGCAGAAACTTGAGAGATAGCTTTGGTTCCTCATGTGATCCTTCTATGCTCGTATGACTGCTGTTGTCTAACCACACCCAAAAAACCCCCTCCTTTCAAAAAAAAAAAAAAAGTTTTATTCTAACTCATTGGTCATCCTCCTCCCAGCAGCTCCAGCAGAGCAGTATTTGCAGGAGAAACTTCCAGACGAGGTGGTGCTAAAGATCTTCTCGTACCTGTTGGAGCAGGACTTGTGTCGTGCAGCGTGTGTGTGCAAGCGCTTCAGTGAGCTGGCCAATGACCCCATCCTCTGGTGAGACTTGTTGGTGTTGGGAACATTTCATTGTGACCCCGTGGTATATGTTGTGCTCCTTTTTGTGTGTGTGTTTTAATAAATGATTTAATGACAGCTTGAACTTTTGTATCCTCATAAATATCTTAATTAGGGATGTCACGATATCAGAAATTTAGTAGTCGACCAGTGAATTTCCATGATTCTCAACACCCAATTCCATGCCATGGTGAAAAAACAAAAACAAAACAAAAATAAAATTAAGCCATTTTTATTTTTTATACTTCTGAGCTTCTAAGGGCTTTTACCTCATTTGGTCTGGACCTTAGAACTATTCAGCTTGATACGGACCAAATTACAGGTGTAAAACCTCCCAAGGATCACAGTCCAGACCATAAAGCTGGATTTTGGTCTGGCAAAAAAAGACAGTCTCGGTCCAGATCAACCTGAACCATGGTTAGTTTTATTTATAGTGTTAAAACATTTTTTGGATGGTTCGGACTTTTGGGCCAATTACAGGAAATTACTGCAGGATATCATCGGAGCTGAAAGAAGGAAAAACAATGCGCCAAAACAAAATGAGCTGTGGGAGCAGATGGGGACAGGAGGGGACCAGATGTTTAATTGACATCTGGTCTGATGACTTTATAAAGAGTCAACTTTGAGGGGGGCGACTCTCATTCATACATGTAGCCTTTCAAGGAAAATGCTGGAACATTTCTGGGAAAAGCTGCGTGTGTGAATGAGGCTTAATTTAGTGAGTTGGAAGTGTTTACTCTTTTCATCTGAAAAATTTGATGGCACCGTTTTCATACTGGTTAGTGAAAATTTATAATTAATTCCTGATGATCAGCCTCGATCACATACTCGTCTACTTCCACAGACGACCCTGTTTACTGTTTTTATTTTTGCCGAGTCGAGGTGGAGCTGTGGCTGCAGCTGCACATGCCGCTATTGTAAACTTGTAGTTGTTATTGTTCCACCGTGTTTCCTTCTTCCTTTGGAATTTAACGGTAGACGACAGTACGTGTAGGCGTATATGCTGTGTCTGTCAGGTCAGGAAGAATTGTGTCTCCGGTACCGGTACCTTTGGTAGTGGAAAAAAAAAAGAGCACTGTCATATTCTCAAAATTTTGGCACGGTATCAGTTCTTGTGACATCTGTAATCTTAATCAATTAGTTCAAACGCTCTGAGGGAGGTTACAACAACAGTCACATAGCTACTTGTTCAGGTTATTTTGAAAAGATATTGCCTTTTCATTTGCCTTGATATGGTTGTACATCTGACTTGAAGTGGTTCCACAGATTTGAAAATTGAATTAAGTGTGAAGAAACAAGAAGGAAGTATTCTTTTTGTTTGCCCTGATCACAAACAAAAGAATAATAGGCAGCATGTTAAATAAGTTAAATCAGAAAGCATTTTTCAAATTGTCTGTAGGTCACATGTCCTAAATTGTTTCTCTCGTCCTCGCTCCCAATGCAGGCAGTTGTGTGAAATTTCCATGATACAAAGAACGCTTAATGCATTGAACTTTCAAATATTAATATTAGTAAAGTAGAAGACAACTTTCCAGTTGTAAGCAGAACAACTTCTTGATGAATGTAAGAAACAGACGGTAAAGGAAAACAACTGGTCAGTAGTCTGTTTATAATTCATAATCATTATGGACAATTAAAACAAAGTTGCCTATCATGGTCACTTCATGTGACTGTATTTGAATTGACAACCATCCCAACTGTGATGCAAAATCATTTTAAGTTAAACATCAAGTTTGTACTAACATGACTTCAAACATTAATGTTTTACAGACGTCTGTTGCACAGGAGGTTCTCTGTTATCGACTAAAACATTTGGGCACAAATGAGAGATGAGAATGGTTTTTAATCGCTGTTGTGCTTTCATGTTTCAGGAAGAGGCTGTACATGGAAGTTTTTGAATACACGCGACCCATGATGCACCCTGAGGCAGGGAAGTTCTACCAGATAAACCCAGAAGAGTATGAGCAGCCAAACCCGTGGAAGGAAAGCTTCCAGCAGCTGGTATGAACCTTTGTGTGGGCTTAACTTACTGATTCATCTAATATGATATTTTATTATGAAGCAAATGAGACACTGGCACGCAGCTGTGTCGTAGAATTGACTTTACACCAGAATGGCTAAATGCATTTTCCAAAAAATACATAAAACTCGAAAGTAATTTTTACTAAAACCTCCCTAAAGTGCTTTGAAACCTACTGATGTGAAGATTTATTGGTAGGTTGTGGTGCGTGGGGTGCAACCATTAAGCATAAGTGGCTTGTAGACGCGCAGGGTGTTCCCAGCGTATCGAACTCAAAGGTGGTCCACCTTTGTATCACTGGCTTCCAGCTTTGTTGAAAATTGCAACAAAAATGCAACGGCTTTCATTTTTATGCCAATACCTTTGTGCTGACTTTCCCATATTAGTGAAAATTATGATTACAAAATTATACTAAGTTGTTCTTATATAGCATGCATCTGTGGTAAACTTATTTTTGAATACAAAGTAATTGCTGGGTGTTTTCAGTAGTTTGTGACCCAGTAACTCCAATTTAATACCAAGCATTATTAGGCCTACTTCACTGGACAAATGAGACACATCTATTTTTATTTGATTTAATGCTTCTGACAATATTAGTAAAATTCAGCATGTTTTGATCCTCCTGTTGGTGCCTGATCACTGGTCACATTTGAAAGTTCTTTTCCTTCATCATTCTTGACTTTCTTTGCTCTTTTTTAACTTATTGTTTCATCTCGGTATAAAATTTAAATCCCCACGGACACTTTTGACTGTCAAATCATGATTTTGTCACATAAGCAAACACATTGTACTAGTCACACATGTTCTCCAGCCTTTGCCACCTTTGTCTCAAAAACATGATACGGTACAATACGGTATTTGCTTACTTTAAAAGGTAGAGTCAGTAGGATTTGTCTGAGCTGTTTGTAAGGTTTGGGTTGGTAAAATGTCAAAAGCCCAGCAAAACAGCGAGACAAGATGGGGGAAATACAGGCAGGTTCTCCGCAGATACAGACCCCACCACACACTTCTAGTGGGTCATAAGTGATGATTGGAAGGGATTATGTTTATGAGTCTATCCATTGTTTTTTCTTTAAGGAAAATGTTGCAGATTATAGCTTTTTAAAAGGGAGTGTTGAGAAGACATAAAATAGACCCTCTGTACTTTCTTTTAATTTTTGTTGCCAAAAGTTGCTTCTGTGTGACTTTAAATCCTCCTGTGTACAGGCAGCTAATGTCATGTGAAAGGGCAGCACCACAGGCCATAATGGTGACATTCAGTATGCAGGGCGTACAAGAGAACTGTGTGTTTAAATTATATTCCTTTGCGATATATTGACCTTTAGGATTGTTTTCTGTGACTTTTTCTCCCCATCTTGTTCAAAATGCAGTGTCTGTCCAGTGTCTTTGTTGTCTCAATTTTTTTGTTATGAACTATTTTGTTTTCAAGTGTGTGAATATTTTATTTTTTCACAGTATAAAGGGGCACACGTAAAACCAGGCTTTGCAGAACACTTCTACAGTAATCCTGCCAGATACAAAGGGAGAGATAACATGTTTGTAAGTGAACCCGTTTTCAACATTTCTTTGTTTTTTCTCCTCACTTTAATACTCCAGTCATACACCTGACTTGATATTTTCTGCAGTACTATGACACCATTGAGGATGCTCTCGGAGGGGGTCAGGAGCCTCACTTTGACGGCCTGATATTCGTCCACTCTGGTATTTACACAGATGAATGGATCTACATCGAGTCGCCTATCACAATGATCGGAGCTGGTATGTGTGTCTGGAGTCATGGTTACAGTTTCATTGTGCGTTTGTTGAGTCTCGTCTTCTAATTGAAGTTTTCTCATTATTTTGTAGCTCCCGGAAAAGTAGCAGAGAAAGTCATCATTGAGAATACCAGAGACTCTACATTTGTATTCATGGAAGGCTCAGAAGATGCTTATGTTGGATACATGACCATTAGGGTGAGAAGACCCTTCTCTTTTTGTGGGTTTATATAGGTCACATGTAATTTTATAAAAAATGACCTAAATGGTTCATATGCATGCTTACACAATATGGGTGAAAGTAGCTGTTGTTTATCAGTTGTTGTTGTTTCTGCTGCAGTTCAATCCTGATGATAAATCCGCCCAGCACCACAATGCACACCACTGCTTGGAGATTACAGTCAACTGCAGCCCCATCATCGACCACTGCATCATACGCAGCACATGCACAGGTAATTCTGCAGCGCCTTCTGTTCTGTTTCACTGGTTTGCTAAAGGGGCCCCAAGATAAAACTGAGGGTTTGCAAGATAACTAATTGGATAAGAGAGAAGACAAAACAAAACAAATGGTTGGGAATCACTATGCTGGTACATCGAGACTCATGTTCTGATCACTGGATATGTTTGAGCTGATATGTGTCCATGTAGGCTTGGGCGGTAATAAGGTATTGCGGTGTACCACTTCCACGAGAAAGCAGTGATTATTTTAGTGTATATTTTGACATGGATATTGGTGCACTAGTAAATATCTGTCATGCTTTTTTTTCAGTGGGGTCAGCTGTCTGTGTCAGCGGCCAGGGTGCTTGTCCCACAATCAAGCACTGCAACATTAGTGACTGTGAAAATGTCGGTCTTTACATCACTGACCATGCACAGGTAATGCATACACACCTTTCACTCGTCTTGAAGTTTACATGAACATTTGAAGGAACTTTTCAGCATCTGTATTATTGTAAAGCAGTTCTCTCAGCTCCACTGTAGCTAATCGAGTGAATAAGTCTAGTCACAGTCGAGAAAACAAACTGTTTACATCCTAGGTTAAAATAATGGTATGTTAAAATAAAACTGTGTATAAAAATCACTTTAAAGTGTTAAGTGGACATGAAAATGTTGAAAGCCTTCAACTTATGCAACATTGTTTATTGTTCAGGGAATATACGAAGACAACGAGATCTCAAACAACGCTCTGGCTGGGATCTGGGTGAAAAACCATGGCAACCCAATCATCAGACGTAATCACATCCACCACGGCAGAGACGTGGGCGTTTTTACATTTGACCACGGCATGGTGAGCTACAGCTTCCTGGAGTTTGCTCAAAACACCGTTGACTGTTCACTGACAGCTGCAGTCATTTTTTTCTTAAATGTTATGACAAGAAGTGAGCATTTCTCAAGAAGTTACTGCGGGTCAGTGTAAGTGGGAGTGCTGCGGTGTGACTTCAAAGCCACAGTGCATATTGTGTGACGCAGCCAAATCATTGTGGAAGTGTAAAGTGTCGGTTACACAAGGTTTTCATTTGTTCTCTTAGTTGCTGCTCATGGATTGAAAGGTATTTTGATAGGACGTGCAGTAATTTTGTGTTCCTCTGTCCATTCTCAGGGTTACTTTGAGAGCTGTAACATCCATAGGAACCGCATCGCCGGCTTTGAGGTGAAGGCGTACGCCAATCCAACAGTGGTCCGTTGTGAGATCCATCATGGTCAGACGGGAGGCATCTACGTGCACGAAAAGGGCCGTGGCCAGTTCATCGAAAACAAGATCTATGCAAATAACTTTGCCGGGGTGTGGATCACCTCTAACAGTGACCCCACAATAAGGTCAGTGTGGCCTGGCCGCCAAAGGTCAAATACTGAAGTCAAAGTATCGTTTAATTGCAGTGGTTCATGCCCTAAAATTTGTTGTTTTGTCCAAATACAGGGGCAATGCCATCTTTAATGGCAACCAAGGTGGCGTTTATATTTTTGGTGATGGCCGAGGCCTCATTGAAGGAAACGACATCTACGGTAACGCCCTGGCAGGAATCCAGATCAGGACGAACAGCTGCCCTATTGTCAGACACAACAAGATCCATGATGGCCAGCATGGCGGCATCTATGTGGTAAATATATCATATAACATACGGAGCCATTAAACCCATCAAATTACACAGGCAGTGTTTTTTTTTTTTTACAGTAATAGTTTTACACAGGGTGGATACAGAGGGCTGTACTACAAAGCCAGCTCAGCATTACCAGGCTTTCTTTGCATGAGCTGGCTTCAAAAAACCTCAGACCTCAGTCAGAGATAACAGGTATCACAGTCGTGGTTACCAGGTTAAAGTTAACCTGTAAACACTTCAGTTTCTGTGGATTTATTTTGTACCTGTTTTTACTTTCTCAAGTACTTCCATTTAGCTGTTAATCTCCAATCTGCACAAGATAGTTGATTAGATTATCTACAGCAGACTGTCAGTAGGCTAAATGGGACAGGATAGCATTTACCAGTTTATTTAAAATCGATGTAAACTATAAAACAACAATAATGCAGGAGTTTAAATGATTTTCAGCATAGAAATAGAGAATTCTACCTTGATATGGCCTCATTAATGGCTGTAGAACAATTCTAGTGACTATGTTAATATCATTAAGGACAAACACACATATATAAAATGTATTTGGACAAATGTTATTTAACTCAACCACTTATTGTCATTTTGCCTCACTCATAATTTTGAAGTAACAATATGTTTTCACTCAGAAAAGTAGCCTTTACTTTCACATCTGGTGGTCAATTTTATTGCAAAAAGCCTTAAATTTAATGAGCTGTATAATTGAAAAGTTTTAAAAGTCTTAAATTTAACTTGCTGATACACCCTGTTACATATTTGACTTTTTTCCCCTTCCTCAACTTTGTTAAGCCATAATTCGTAAACCCAGCAGTGATGTATGGTGTTTCTGTATCACGCAGCATGAAAAAGGACAAGGCGTCATCGAGGAGAACGAGGTGTACAGCAACACGCTGGCAGGAGTGTGGGTGACAACGGGCAGTACGCCAGTACTGAGGAGGAACAGGATACACAGCGGGAAGCAGGTAAGATTACAGGCCGCTTACAAGTTTAATGATGAGAATTAAATGTAAAGTGACGAAGACAACGCTGTCATCTGATGTGACGTAGTTACACTGACATATTTATGTCATCATCAATCATGTGATCACTGATTGCATTGTCAGACTGGCTTACTGGTCTCCTAATTTAAAAACATCAGCTGTGATCTTCTCTTGGTATCTTCAGCACATAGAAATGAATTAATAAGATGTATTTTAATACCAGGAATTAAAGAGAACGAATATATTTTCACTGTCGTTTAAACAGGTTGGGGTCTACTTCTACGACAACGGCCACGGTGTGTTGGAAGACAATGATATCTACAATCACATGTACTCCGGAGTTCAAATTAGGTTTGTGGAAAATGACAATAATAATAATGAATGATGCATCTTTTGTCTCTTTGTGTTGTGTGAAAGTTTGGATGAATGAGTCAGAGATGAATGTCCCAGTAAAGTCAGACTTGAGTAAGTTGTCCCGATGTTAAAGCAGCTACAAGGAACTTTGATATTTTGTTTATTTTGGAGCTTCCTGTGGATAAAAGCAGTAGTGTGTCAACTGTGATAACCATGAAATATAACATCAAAAATAAAATTATCTCAGTAAAAATCTTTATTCTTCCTTTTAACTGGCTAACAAGTCACTGTCTGGAAAAATGTAAACTCATGTAATCAGATTTCAAGGAGAATCTTACCTGTGGCAGATTATACAGAAACAGACTTCTCGCAGATGGTCTCATCTCATTAGCTTTAATGTGTTCAGGTGGGGAGAGAAGGGAATGTACTAAGTGAAGCGGTGGATCAACTGTCCCTTGTGTGTCCTTTTTTGACAGGACTGGCAGCAATCCCAAGATCAGGCGGAACAAGATTTGGGGAGGTCAAAACGGAGGCATTTTGGTTTACAACTCAGGTGAGAAGCAGAACAGGACTTTTCTATTTAATTCTTCTACAGAGAGTCCAGATTGCTTCTTCTCCGCCCACAAGAGGAAAATCAATCGTCTTGTTGACACCTGACAGAGACAAGAGTCGGTGACAACAGTTCCCCCCCTGCTCCCCGAATAATGAAACGTGAATATGTGTTTTTCAGGCTTGGGCTTCATCGAGGACAATGAGATCTTTGACAATGCTATGGCAGGAGTGTGGATCAAGACGGACAGCAACCCCACCCTGCGGAGGAATAAGATCCACGACGGCAGAGACGGTGGCATCTGTATATTCAACGGAGGAAGAGGTAACCTATTCATTTATTGTATGAAAACGGGGATACTTGTCCTCTAGGGAGTATTAGGGCCATATGAAGTTGAAATACCATGTTTAAAATTCATTTAGATATTCTCATAATGCAAACTCAAAAAATCTTCCTTCTCTCATTTTTTCACCGTATGCCTGACCCTAATACTCGTCTATACTCATCACAGTTCAGAGTTTTCTCGTAGACAAACGGGCTGTTTACATTGTTACTCATAAAAATGCTTTGTGTGAAGTGCATTTCTTTCCTTATAATACAGTTGACATTTAAAAATATTTTAAATCCAGCACTGTGTATGGCCTGCCCTGTAGGGGACGGGCGATGCCAAACTTACTTCTGTTATAATTGAATGGATCAAGTCATTTCATTGCAAAAAAAAAGATCAGAAAATCACATGACACAACCTAATGGCAATTAATAAAAAAAAATATCACAAAATACAAAAATACATTTGCCAGTGATTATCTTAAATCTTTAAGTCAATTACTTAAGTAAAAGTACTGAGGTACATTAATTAAATTAATGTGTCACAGAAACCCTTTTAAATTTGAGGTCCAGTTTCTAATCAGGCATCTGACAAATAGGGTGGACATTACGCTAATATAATAAGAATAATAATGATAATAGTGGCATATTTTAATGTGCTTTCTGTCTATTTTTAAGTGTAGTTTTTGATATTTATGCTTAGTTAATTAATTGTAAAATTAATCGAGTAATAAAAAAATAATCTTTGGAATAATCACTAAATTAGTCCTTAGATTATGCAACAAATCGACAATAATCGTTAGGTTGTTTATATTTATTTTAAAGGAATCAGGCAATTAATAAAAAAAAAAAGAAAAAATTAGCAGTCCCACAGAATCGATCCACTCATCCTTACTTCCCTGACTTTGTTGACACATTGCAGCTTATCTTGTGTGTTACTGCCACCTGCAGGTCAGTGCAATAGTGTGACAACAAATTGTGTCATCTTTAAGCCCCAGAAATGCGCAGAGCTTTTTCGGAGTTCAGTCGGCCAGATAGTCAGTTTATGTTTATAATCAGAAATGCAGCCTGGAGTTGTTCGACAGGTTGGCACTTTGTATCTTTACGTCTCTCGTACAGTTAAATTTTCTTGTTAGTGGTTTGTGGGATTGAAGTTGTATTGTTTTTTGTTTTTTTTTGTTTTCAGGTTTGTTAGAGGAAAACGACATCTTCAGAAATGCTCAAGCAGGAGTCCTCATCAGCACCAACAGCCACCCGGTCCTGCGGAAAAACAGGATATTTGACGGCTTCGCTGCAGGTGGGTCACACCTGTATTTAAACATTCTGATGATAATGAGGTGCAGTATGATGTGCCAATGGAAACTAACTCTGGAATATGAACTGTGTGTTCGTTTGTTTGTTATTTTTTGTTCCTACTAGGCATCGAGATCACCAATCATGCCACAGCGACTCTAGAGGGCAATCAGATCTTCAACAATCGCTTTGGGGGATTGTTTCTTGCATCTGGTGTCAATGTTACAATGAAAGGTGAAAGATTTTGACACATTTGACTTTTCTGTCAACACCTCAAAATGAATGTGCAGTTAACCAATTTCTGCTTCGTCTTTTCCTCCAGATAATAAAATCATGAACAATCAAGATGCCATTGAGAAGGCTGTGAGCAGAGGTCAGTGCCTGTACAAGATTTCAAGTTACACCAGCTACCCAATGCACGATTTTTACAGGTAACTTATGTTTATACTCTCAATGAAGGAGACAGGAATACCCTCAGCTCTTTGCCTGGTCAGTGATGTGCTAACAAACACAATTTGGGTTCCCGCAGGTGTCACACCTGTAACACAACAGACCGCAACGCCATCTGTGTGAACTGCATCAAGAAGTGTCACCAAGGACATGATGTGGAGTTCATCAGACACGATAGGTCAGTCTTACTGAGTCATATTACTGGAGGTTAATGGTGTGTTAAAGAAATCTTGTGTGAAGAATTGGAGTCTGCTTTGCTTCAACACTGAAGCCTCTTTTTTTTACTGAACAAAAAACCCACAAACATCTGGCTTTTGTCTTCGGTGTGAAAGGGTACAAACAGCATTCATTCCCAGGTCAAGCGACTCTGCAATACTATTAATATGTATTTTCCCTGCTGACGTCTTCGGTGTTGCTTGTACGGCCGGTGTTTTGTCAGTCTGTGTCAAGCTCATGCTTAAGATGCTACTGCTTCTTTAGACAGGTCCCTGTCTTATGTGCCCACATGCTTGTCTGACAGACACAGCAGGCGAAGCTCCAGCAGCTTCAACACGAGCTGGACACACTGCGTGAGCCTCCGAATTGTTTCTCCCCTACTGCTTTTGTCGTGTCTCGGACCACGGCCTCTCTGACACTGATCCCTGATACTGTTTTTACACCAAAATTAATGTGTATGTGGAGTTATGCGTAAACTCATTAAAATAGGCCATTGGCTGTTTTTCTTTTGCCAGTAAACCTGTTATCCTTTTTTTAGACTGGAATGCCGAGACTCAACTCGTCTGTGTGTTCAGATCTTAGTACTTTTATTTCTTCTAAATGAATCTCTATGGTTTGAAGTTGAGCTTCTCTCCTGTGATGCTGTTTGTACTTTAGGTTATCTGCCTTATTTTACGATTTCATCTTCTCTTTCAGCTGGATAGGAGCCATGTTGAGTTACTGCCATTAAAAACAGAACATGTCCTGATTTTGCTAGTTCATAATGAAATATTTTAGATAAAGTAACAGGGAGCTTTTACTATGAAGAATATATAGAAAGTAAAATGTCTGTACATCGTTAAACCGCTTGACTAAATACAAGAGCTTCATCAATAAACACACAGCTTCAAGCAGGTGCAAACTCTCCGTTGTGCTGGGCTGCAGCACCGAGTCTAACTGAGTCAAGCAGCACGTTGATGGAAAAGGAGCAAAAGAGGCGACAAGCCTTAACTGCCTCCGCCAAAAAGGGGCGAAAATAGCATGTCCACCCACATGTTTCCATCACTGCTGGTTGTAGCTGGAGACGATGAATGCCTGTGTCTACCGCAGAGTCATTTGACCCGTGAGTGAATGCTGATTGCGCCCTTTATCGTTGTAGAAAAAAGCACAAGTGGGGATGCACTGTTCAGCATGTGTGTATGTTTGAGAGAGACATCGGGGCAAAGAGAAAGTGGAAGGTGGACTAGTTGTCTATAAGTTACTAAAAACTTACTGGGGACACTGCTTTGTCACTTGACCTGGGATATTTTTCCATGATAAAGACAAACTTTTTTTTAAAAATTACACTGTTTAAATGTGGAAATAATTGGCCGTCTGACATTCCTCTTGATCTCAGCAGTGAATAAATGAACGTCAAGCTAAACGGAGGAAAGGGTTGCTGAGTCCAATTCATGACCCACATGGGCGAAGCTTTAAAGCCCAAAATGTGGCATTCGGGACAGCCCTAGAAGGCTCGTCTCCTTTGTCAGTAACTTCTGCAACTCTTTGTCATCTCAGCCACAAATTGCATCGGTCTCTATTCAAGCAGCGCTCAAACTTGTTCAAACGCAAGGAGTTTGAAAGAAAGACCGACTAAAAGAGATATTAAAAAGAAAAAGTAACCACTGCTGCCACAGTGCCTTCATGCGGCGTTCTGTTTAATAAACTGTTTTCGTTTGTGACGTTGAACGTGATGCATTAGGGGGAAAAAAACCTGAATGGAGTTTCTCTTAACTTGTTTTTCTTTCTCCTCCCCTGCAGATTCTTCTGTGACTGTGGTGCAGGGACGCTGTCAAATCCTTGCACGTTAGCCGGAGAGCCGACTCACGACACAGACACACTGTATGACTCGGCTCCTCCTATAGAGTCCAATACACTGCAGCACAACTGAGCTCCCGAACGCCCGAGGTCCTTTGGTGCTTCAGCAGTAACGGACATGAGACACTTTACGTCGTGCAGTGGAGGAGGAAGTCCAAACTAAAATACAGATTCACTTTGACAGAGCATATACAGTGACTTTAAAAAAAAAAAGAGACTTGGACATAAATATGCTAAAAGGAGACATTTAGAAAAAAAAGTCTGAATATGGATGCCTCGCTTTTCTTTTTCTTCAATTATTTGACTAAAAAAGATGACATCAGTGGGACGGAGCAGAAGAGCAGCTGACTCAGGGTTTGTGGGTGTGTTGGTTTGGTCAAGCAAGTGAAACCGGTGAGAGATGGACAAAAAGCCACCGAGGCTCGTCTGCTTTTAAGAAGAAGGAGATGCTGCAGTCATGTACAGACCCATCGTGGACAGACGCTCTGTCAGAAGAGGCACAACGTTTCACACGAGAAAGCAAAAGGCCCCAAATTCAACAATGCTTCCATCACTGGGCAACCGACGTGCTCGTATGATATGTACGGGAAAAACGACCTAGCACTTCAGCTTTTTTTTTTTTTTTTTCCTCAAGACAACTGTTGAGATTTGATTTTAATGCTTTTTGTGTAGTTTTGTATTTTCATGCAAAAATCTTACTGTACTTGAATGTCTTTATTTTATTAAATGTGTTAAATTTTTTGGTTATTATACCCCTGAATTGCTGTAATTATACATGTCGCAGTATCTAACTTCTTTCTGTGAAAGAGATCAGAGAAAAGAGAGGAAAACACTAAACATTTTCTCCAGCAATGTTGACTCACTTTACATTTGCAATACAGAAAAATAGATGCTGAAATGTGCTTTCACAAGACTTGCATAGTTTTTTTTTTGTCTTTGGAAAAGCAAAACATGTTTGTGTTTGTAAGAGAGCTGAACAGTTGTGTCTGTTTTACATAATCTATGCATATTTTTCTGTTTTTTTTTCTGTTCATATTGGCCTGTTGTGCAAGACCAAGTTTACAGGAAAGAAATGCATAAGGGCAAAATCAAAGTTTGTTTAGCCAGATGAACACATAATATTCTACTTAAAGGGACAGGTCACCCCCAAAATCAAAAATATGTATTTTTCCTCTTACCTGTAGTGTTGTTTAGCCATCTTGATTGTTTTGGCGTGAGTTGCAGAGATATTGGCCGTAAAAATGGGACTAAATGGTTGAAATTTTAGTTCAGTTACTCAAGATAATCCACAGACCTTGTTTTCTTTCTAGAAGAAAGAAAGTAGTTCGAACATGAAACTGCTCACAAGGTTTTGATTATCTTGAGTAACCTGGACACGTTTTTGGAAAAGAGGCACTAGTTTTGACTTTATGAGAAAATGTACAAGCTGAGCGCCGTTTTGTCCCGTTATATTGGACAAAAGGCAGACGTGTTTACTGCAGCCTGTGGTTCTTTCGTCCCTCTCCAGTGGCTCTCTACAGCTTTGGCAAAAAGTTTATTTTTTTAAATTTATTTTCATTTAGCATTGTTGTAGACCTAATTTGATTCTTACATTCTCCAACTGTAAAAATGTGTAGCGTATACACTGAATTTTTTTTCTTTCTTTTTAAATATATTTTGTCAACTGAAATGTAGATCTACAGCTCGGTGCCTTTTCCTCTAAATTTTGCTGGTGGCTAGTCATGAGGCTCCCAAGGCTATCTATGATACCAAATCCAAACAAACTGTAATGATAGTAAAGGTTAAAACCCCTTATCTAGATGGATGAATACAGGTCAGAGGAGAAATATGCATTTTTGATTCTGGGGTGAGCTGCTCTTTTAAGACAGCCTCTGTACCAAATAAACACATTGCTGGTTGGGGCCAGGGGATTGTAATGAGTGTGTTCAGAAATGATCTGATGACAACCTGTCACTGATTAAGTAGATTATATGAACTATACACATCCTGCCCTGTGTCAGAATCAATGTACTTGCCTTCTCTTCAATAATGGGCACAAATGCTGCTTCTTTGACTGTTAAGATTCATAATTTCTTTGTAGAGAACAGACTTTATTTTTCACTTTGATCAAGAAAAAACAGGAAAGTTTTGTGAAAGCACAGCTAATTTTGATGTTTTTTCCCTTGTTTGTCAATGTTGCTGGAGAATTTAAAAGGCTTTTACTCTACTGAAGCTGAGACAAGTATCTATATACAGCGCTATATGGTTTCATTGCCCCTCCCCCCTTCCTCCCCATTCATGTGTACTGGTGATTGTGGGTTCTCATACAGACTGAAATGTATGCATGTATCATAACATCTAGACTTAATATATTGTGAAGTATTCAATAACCGTTATGTAGGCGCTAGCGTGAATTAAAAGGGTTTAATTTCCTAGATGAAACATTGTCATTTTTTAAAAATAAACTTTATTAGATCATTACAGTAGTGTTTTTTCAAGTGCTGAGAACAAAAACGTCAGCCGGAACAAATCATGTTTACGAACTACAGGTTGTTGAGCATCTGAACAAGTGAAGCAAAGTGTGTGTTTCCCAGAGTGGCATCTTCAGCAAACTGGCAGAGCTTCCTGCAAGAGGAAAGAGGAAAAAATCAGAGCTAATAAAGTTCAAATCCTTGCTTTGGATGTGTCTGCAGTAGCTACAGAACACATTAACCCTGATACATACTTGAAAAGTCTGAGGCTGATGGTGCTCTTCTCAAACTCTCTGGCCTTGCTGTGTCCTGATTGGATGACCTCCTCTGGCAGGCTGGCGAGTCGAGCAGCGTTGAAGCCGTAACTCTTCGGACAAGCACCGGTGATGAACTTGTAGAGGAATGTGATGGTCTCCTGACTTGGATCCTCGCATTCATTCTCCACCATGCACGCCTGAAAGGGACAAAACGAGGGACATTACACACGATACACGTGAGAGCAACAGAGAGAAAAGACAAAAACCTGCCGAGCACACGGATGAAATTATTCACCTGTGCAAATAATTAATAATCCACATCCAATTAGCAAATTGTTGCTGGAACTTTAGTCACAAGTTGCGGCACAGTTGGGGAGCACCTACAATGATGGCACCCGCAATGTGTTGTAGTGTTGATGAGCCCATAAACTACAACTAATTCGTTCTCTCATGCTAAAATCTTTAAAGTCATTACTTTCATTAGGCGTGGGAGATGCTGCAAAATCTGGTTTTAATTCAATACCAAAGTAATACAGGGCCAGACCAGTTCTTTTTATTAAGGGGACAGTTCACCCCACACCTCCTCCGGCCTGTGGTGCCATACAGTCATTTTTTTAAATGTGAGTTGCCAAGTCTTGAGATATCAGCGGTAGAGAAGTCTGCCTTCACTCCAATATAATTGAACTAGATGGCACTGGTCCTGTTGTGCTCAAAACCTCTCCAAGGCAGACTTCTAAAACAATTTATATGCCTTTAGTGTCACTGCACGGTCATGTTAGACCTTAAAACAAACTGATGCAGTTCAGGTAAAACAGAAGTGGATAAGGCTAGACAGAAAGGATAAAATAATAAAATACAATTCAATAATTTTAACAATGCGAGACTGTCTGCTCCTGTTCACTGCAGTATTTAGCGTGTTCTGCATTACTCACCATGTGGCCCAACCGCACAGCATGGTTGTTGGCGTAGTCCTCCACCAGGGAGTGGTAATGTGTGGAGAAGAGCGTGCGGCAGCAGATCTTCTCAGCAAGCTCCTTCACAACCGCACTGGCGATCGCTGTGCCGTCATATGTGGCTGTGCCCCTTCCTGCAAGCAGTTCACAGCCGAACAGTTACACCCCGAAAACAAACCACCACGAGAACAAAAACACCCGCTGAGGTGGAGACTGCCTCCGCTGTTCACTGCTACTGTGAATAAGCCTTAATGAGCAATAAGAAACTTACCCAATTCATCCAGGAGCACAAGGGAATGTTTAGTGGCGTGGTGCAGGATGCTGGCAGTCTCGCTTAGTTCCACAAAGAAGGTGCTCTCTCCTGCAGAAGACATGTTGGATAATACAGGTTTAGCCTGTGAAGTGGAAGCTAAAGACACTGCAGCATGTATATTACATCACAGGAGCTCATGATGTTACCAGCCATGATTCGATCCGAAGCTCCCAGCCGAGTGAAGACCCTGTCGACTGGTGTGAAGCGCAGGCTCTCAGCAGGAACGTAGCAGCCCAGCTGAGCGAGGATGATCACAAGTCCACACTGTGAATAAAGAGCAGCACAGTATCTCAGTATAGGCCATCAGAGACTTCAAATCAGAACCTTGAGCAGGTCTAGTTCTGCAAACCTACCCCTGCAAAGCCGAGTACCAGAACCGATTCGTGATTAAAAGTGTCAATTGGTGCAGCACCTGTGCTCCTGCAGCTGTTGAGGTTTCCTCAGAGACGATGTGCCTAGTTTGCAGCTTTCAAAGGCTAATACTTTTTGGCACTTTGTACAAGCAGCAAAGCCCCTGAAAACGTTTCTCCCAAACATCCAGCTTGGCTTTCAACGATGTATTGGCCACAATTTGGCTATTTCTGCCTTTATGTCATTCATTTCAGCAATCAGCTTAGCCCAGAGGTTTTCAAATTAGGAGGCAGGCCTCCAAGCTGTTTCGGGGAAGGCTCACTGAATGGAAATGAAAAAACATATTGCATTACTTATTAAAAGGAGGTATCAGAGAAGCCTAAATGTGTGTGATTTGGTTACAAAATTAGTTCAGAGATACAGTTTTGGGGAATTTTACTCTGTTTCCATGAAAATAAAATAAACTGTGTGGTCAAAAGTTATGTAAAACAGCAATATTAGGCTTTCTTAGCTCAACTGTTGAGCTTCTATTGGATCAAATAACATAATCATGATCCCATAGACATCCAGGAAATGAGTGGAAATAAGCAAGTAAAATAAGCGGGGAGGTCCCTTTTGCCAAGCTTTATCTGAGGGGAGCCTGTGCATGACAGCTACCCCACTGAACTGCTGCAGCTCGCATGTCTGTGACGTCCTCACAGACTGGCTTCAAATAGACCTGTACTATTCACGTGAATGTAAAACTGAAGTTATTTCTAGTCTACCATTTACTTATATTAAGTTTTTGTCGTTTTACACACCTGGCGACAACAATTAATATTCGTTACACCATCATAGGACCCACCTGTCTCATGAGAGTAGACTTTCCACCCATGTTTGGCCCCGTGACGAGGACACAAGAGGCATCGGATTTTCCCTCATCATCCTCACTGCTGCCAGGGCAGCCGATGAAGATGTCGTTAGGGATGAAGTCATCACCGAAAAAGGTCTTGGTAACACAAGGGTGGCGGGATCCCGTGAGATCGACAAAGGGCGCCACCTGGTCATCACCCTCAGGAAGCACCACCTCTGGCCTGGTCATCGGTCCATCTCCGCCCTGACTGTAGCGTGACAAAGCCAGCAGCACATCTGAAAACCATTAACAATTCTTTAGTTAGAAACATAACAGCATCTCCAATCAGAAATCATGACCCGTTTAGTCAAGTTAATCAAGACCTAGAGAGGAGTATTGTGCAGGAAATACTTTCTCTACACTATAGAAAGAACGTAGTACACTGAATTGGTCATCGTTAAAAAGATGATCATTTGCAACTGGTCTTCTGAGTATTTTATGGTTAGATTTTGCAGCTCAGCTCGGTTAAAACTAAATCAATCAACCTGTGGCTGAGGGAAGACCCAGAGGTAGAAAAACAAATTATAAGTACATTATGTTACCGCACCAGGGATCAGTAATAAACTATGCAATTATCTCTGCCTCTTTCAGGAGCAAACACAAGTGCACAATTTCCATAAGCGTGAAAAACATACTAATTACTGTCAGCTTAGCCAAGTTTTAAATGGAATAGTTACTCGACGGCGGCAAGATTTTTAACAAGCACTCAGACTGGCATCATGATCTGATGCACATTATGGAGGCATGTCGGTAACATCTGCAGGAAATGAATTCAGAGCAGACACCTGCAATTCAAACTCATTTTCATACGGCCAGGTTTTTCCCCTCAGAAACATAGAAGGAAACTACACTACAAGAAAGCCAAACAACACTTTGTACTGCGGTAATTTATATGCATCACTTGCATATGTTGGGCAATCTGCACAATTGGCATTAATTAACATAACTGACTGTATAGGCAATATGTCAAGAAGTGCTTGGCCTATTTGGACAATACTGGTGGTTTGGGAGGATTTGAAAATGCTGAATTAATTTCTGAGATTTTAAAATTCCATATGGACATATTTTAACTCCCAGTGGGTTGTTTTGGAGGGCACTGAATCAACTGGTTAATTCACAACCATTTCACTATAAGGCTACTCACAATTGGGTAGTCATATAACAAAGGCAAGCACCATAACAAAACTGGAATAATATGACTATTAGGGGTGGCAGGCAATGTGTTCTATCCAGTGGGAGTTAGAATATGGCCTCAATATGGCTACACCCATGTGAATTTGGAAAATGCCAGAAATAAATTCAGCATCCTCAATAACGCCCCCAAACCATTCCAATATTGTCCAGAGGAACCAAGCAGTTGCTGAAATATTGTCCATATAGGGCACTTATAAATGCTGGGGACTGATACTGAACATTTCTGACGTAAAACTTTGGGGTATTCAACATTTCTGTTTCCATAATTGGGCTCTGAGGGCTGGTAAATAGACTATAATGTAGGGTTGTCCAAAAAAAAACATGTTTTGCTTTACTTTTTCAATACAATACTTTATTGCCTTATATTACAGCAAAATCTAACAATGTTCATTTTCACCTTTTTTCTGTATAAGCACTGTATAAAGGTTGTTAAATTTAAAAAAAAAAGTGTGCTTAGGACTTATTTTTGAAAGAGGTATTGTGTATTTATACTAGTATTTAAGTTTAAAATTCAGGTATCATGATAATTCTACTATAATGCTGATGAAGAAGAATAAAAGGCCTGTAATTACCCAGCACTGCCATGCACTCCACTCCAGTCTTCCAGTCTCTGTAGTTCTTGTCAAAGTTGTAGAAGAGCCTCCTCATGCAGTCTTTCAGGGCAGCATCTCTCTTCTCCTCAAATCCCTGCAGCTCGGAGAAGTGACGTTCGGTCTCTTTCGTCACATAGCGCTTCCAGCCTTTCTTTGTCGACTTCACCTCGTACTCCTCAGGAATATTCCTCTCTGAGACGCTGTCAGGCACCTCCATCTGGTAGCGGTTTCGCCCAGTTCCCCAGTAGGTCATGTTTTTACAGCCGAGTCTCTTCTTCTGTCTGTCCAGGTAATCCTGCAGCTCTCGTTCACAGTTCTTGATTCCAGTCAGAGCCTGGTCGTACTCGGGGTCAAAGCCTGCTTTGGGGGTTATGACACCAGTAGTACGAGCTTTCTGGTGGTCGAAGGCTGTCTCCCAGCGCCTGAGTTCAGCAGCGAGGTCGGGAAAGAGCCCGTCCTTTTCACTTTTCAGACTGACAATTTGACGGAGCAATGTGGATTGAAATTCGCCTGAAGCTGGAGTGAGGACTGAAATGATCTCCTGCATAGTTTTAAACCCTTCCAGTGCTGAGAGGAAGTCTGCGATCTTTCGCTTGCTGTAGGTGACCTCCTCATAGAGAACTGCTCTGCTGTCAGGGTG
>JAJHUR010082786.1:0-10263 GCA_027495735.1 Lutjanus campechanus
AAGCAAAGCTATCAGAGAATATGTAATACGTTGCTGTAGAAATAAAGCAACATTTTTTTAAATAACAATTGATTGATCGTTAATGTTTGATTGAGGAAAGTGCTTACAAATTGCAGCCCTACCCCGTAACCATTTGTTTTTCTGTCTCCATCACTAGCAGACTATTTCTCCTTGTTCGAGTCGACTACACACGGCAGCCTGAGGAACGCCAAGTTTCACTGCTGCATCTCAGGGGCTCGTTTTTGGCAGTTTGTCAGGAAGTTCGAGGAGGTGACGTTTTTCATTGAGGGGGAAAAAAAATTACTTTCTTTTTCCCGTCATGATTTCAATTGTGCACATGGCAGCAGCCTCTGGTGGCAGCCAGAAGCGGACTGAGAGTATAAGAGGAATAAACAAAAAAAAAAATAGAATTACTGTAGTTTTAGAATTGTTTTCCATATGTATGTCATGTATGTAAAAGACTAAGAGTCAGGTCTGTGTCACGACGGACCTGCTGATGGGAAAAGACAGGAGCTGCAGTAACTAGGGCTGACCAATTAATCTAAATATTATCGACAACAAATCATATTATCAACAATATAATAATATGCTCGTCTGGTAAAGTGAAATGTTCATCATCATCACTTTCATATTTTTTTTCAGTGAAAATGTAAAGCAAAAAATACCATTCGCACTGAAACCATGACTCATATCACAATCGCACTATGATTTTTTTTTCCTATATCGTTTAGCCTTGACAGAAACAGAATGTCCTTTACATTTTAAATTGATCTGCACAGTCTTCTCACACTCCCTCCCTGCCAAGACAGCTCATTTGAGTATATACACCTGAAAGACAGTCATACCACATTCCTATTCACTCCATAGTCACTTCATGGTTACCACTGGTAACAGGCACATCATAAAACAATGCAGGCTTCAGGAGTAATGGATTACATGTACCAAGATTTAAAAATGTTAAATCCAATAAAAAAAACAAAACAGTATACACACATTATAAAGCTTCACAGTTTTACAACACCACTCTGGTCTCAATTAAATTCACAGCTAATCCTAATTATCATGGCCGCTGCTCAAAACATGCTGGAGTCTACCGCTATTGATCTAATGAGCATTTATGCACAACAAAAGGAAGGAACATAAAACATTATATCAGGTTAATCAATTTCAGCATATTTGATACTGAGTTAATCCAACAGTAATGGAAAGTAACCCTCCAAACTCTGGTTATAGCTCACACACTCAGAAAATGGTCTTAATTTAGTTTAATTTGGTCTCCAAAAAGCCTCTTTTAGTGTCATCTATTATGTCAAACCACCTCTTTAGCCCAGCCAAGTTACTGCAGATCTGTCTTTTCATGCACGGCGCGGGAATGGAATTGGAGTTATTAAAGATTTATCCCTCGATAAGGTATTCACATCATTCAATCAACTGGCAGAAAATTTTAACCTTCTCCGCTCTCAGTTCTACGGTTATTTACAGAGGATCAAGCAGTTTGTACAATCGGGTTATCATCCTTTCCCTGAGATACGTCAACAGATACTCTTTTAGCCTCACATGCTAGTCTCCAGGGCACCATCACAAGGATCTGTACATAATACACCACCCAATATGAATCCTCGGCCTGTGGCCAGCCAAGATCTCAGCACACCTTTCTCTCTCTCTATCTGTGTAATGCAGTTTTAGAACAATGGGATTCGCAGAGCGTGGGTCATCACCTTAATTTACATGTTAAAGACCATGGGAACGAATTCAAATAAAAATCACCTCAGCCCATAATAGCAGCACATTCATTATCACTCCGAGCATTCACAGTCTCTCAGGGGTCCTTACCATCCGGAGCCAGATGTTAGTGGTGAGCACCTGGTTCTTCTCGTCCTGCAAAACATTTCAAATAGTTTTTAGCACGTCGCTTCTAGTAGAGTAGGAGTAGGGCTGTCGCGATACCAGGATTTTACACATACAAAAAACAATCATCTTTTAATACCACAGCAAAAAGACAAAGAAACAAAATAGGATTATTTTCTTCTTTTTTTGAAATTAACCCTGTATGATACATATTATGCTGCTACTGTGTAAACAATTATTTTTAATGTCAAAAACAAAATGGTCCCAAAATTATTTTTTAGGTTAAAGATCAGAGCTCGTCTTAAAGCAACACTGTCCCATTTAGTTATTATTTAAAATTTGAATACACTTTATTACAGTAGTAACAGAAAACACTCAATTGCCAAACCAGTTTGAAATTTATGCTTTTTGAAATAGAAAAGGATCAAAAATGAACTCTTTTAAAAAGGTTGTTTGCCCGGAAGTTGCCCTCAGGCAACATTGTACCATCGTGGAACAGCCTGTAGCGACTGACGTGTTAAAGAGTGTCAGTGAAGCATATTTCAGCAAATTTTACATCAATAATCTATCAAACCAAACTATCATAAACCTCCTCAAAATAAGATAGTGAGTCACATTCCAGTGTTTGATCTTTTGTGTTACATTTAAATGCTTGTTTCCTGGTGTGTGTCTTATGTGTGTGTAGTTATCAATGATCAAAGACCAAAAACGTCACGGTGGGAATCCATAATGGTTCAGTGTTACTTAAAGGCAACATTCACATTTCAACAGTTTTCTATGACTTAATTACCAATTAAGGTACATTAAACGATTAAAAATCAAAGATTACTCATCTATTAATATGAATCATTTTTTCCAGATTGTAAATCGAGAAAAAAAAGATTCAGACAAGTTTTGTGAAGGGAGATGATGGAGCTGAACCATGTGAGGCAGGCTGCATAAAAGGGGGAATCAACATGACCTCCTGAGAGTCATGTGACAAATTAAAACACTGCTATTGGTCTCCTCAGGGTCCTGCCTCTTTTTTAAAGTGCTGCACCAAAACTGTTTGTATTGTGTGAGTGTAAAGGGCCAAACATGGGTAAAGACAACACGATTACCATACAGAGTTAACAACCTGCACACAGTGCTGGTGCAGAAAAAGTTTCTGAACACTGTCTGGTTTTGCTGCAGGACAAATTTCAGGCAATAAAATAAAAAACTGAACTGTACTGAGCTCTTAAATGAGCACTTGCATCATTTTTTATATAGCTTTGATACTATAATTAACTGCTACTGTATCGTTTTGAGCAATAATTATTAAAAAATACTGAAGTATTAATCCTTTTGACAACAGTAATTTTGAGGCAAAGAGTGGGATGTTATTTTGCAGCATTTTAAAAGATGAAATGTTTTATTATTTTTGCCTCCAAATCCACAGAAAATAAAACTCTCTGTTACCACCATTATTGTCATTATTCACTTAATGCCTAACTTGGTGCCAAATGACAATTTTAATTTTCTTTTTTTTTTTTTTTTTTGGGTCTAATTTCCATATTAATGAAAACAAAACTAGAGGCTGAAAATGCTTTTTTTCGCTCTCCAGGAAAACAAACAGCTTAATCACACAGATTAAAAACATCATTGTATATTTTAATATCAGATTGAATTTTAAACATATTTTGTCATGTTCATAATTCATCTGACAGCCAACTGGCACCTGAATATGAGGCTGAGAACGTCACCTACCACGTCCATGATCTGTATCAAACTGAGGGAGAAGACGACGGTGAGAGGGTGGGAGTCGTTGCCCACGGGCCGCTCCATCCGGTTGTAGTCCTTCAGGAGGTTCTTCAACAGGTTCCTCTGGTGAGGACCCTGCAACGACACTGGAGAGGCAGAAAAATATGACAAAATCTTACAAAAACACACCACATCATAATAAAACCTATAAATGTTAACGTCTGTGCCACCTATAGAGGCTTTAATGACAGATCATGTCTGTGTTTCCTGTGCGAGGTGAATAAAAACGATAACAATCTTCAATAAAAATCTCACTTGGCAATCAAATGAGAGATAGGAGGTGGGAGTACAGTCAGGCACTCAGGAAAGGTGCTGAAAATAAAAAATAAATAAAAAAAAACATATTGCTTATCAAATCTGAAGATTTAGCCCTCAGGAATTAAACGTCCTTATCTATAAATATATCAAGAAAAAACAAGACTAAGAGATAGAGGAAAGCGAGAGGAACGGGAGATTGAATGATGAAACAAGCCGAAAGAAAAACTGATCTTTTTATCACACTTAGTCACATTTATCCTGACTTTTTTTTTTTACGGTTTGAGCTGTGCAAATGAAATATGGATAAGTCAGAGTGAAATATTTGACATTAATAATAAATAAATAAATTTAAAAAATACAGATTTAAATGGACAAGCAGGAGACAGATTCAGATGGAGCACGCAGAACATTTAGTAAACAAATAGTAATCTAATTAGAGAAAGCGGGAAACCTCATCAAGGCATAATTGGCACTAATGAATGTATAATTAGGTTAGTTTGAAATGAGTAATACACATTAAATGTTGAATAGGAATGTTTATGGACTTTAGAGACATACTGAATGGACTCAGAGTGAGTGTAAGCAGAGTGTGCAGACCAATTTAAAATGTAAAGGACATTCTGTTACTGTTTGGGCTGAACAACATGCAAAAAAAACCCCATCATATTGAGATTATTTTGACAGACATTGGGATTGTTAGGGATGACTCAATGCCACTTTTTCAAGTCCAAAATCAATTCTGATATTGCAACCTTGAGTATCTGCTGATACCAACAAGACAATACCATATTTTCCCTCTTTTAAAGGCATAATATGCAGCATTTTACCAGCCTAAAACAATATTTGATGTCCTGTGAATGAGACACAACAATAATAATAATAAATCTCTCTGGTGCATGTACGTACAGCTCACATATATCCTACTGATTTGACCTTTAAAAACCTAAGCTGTTAATAATTTACCCAGCTATCTAAAATACATCATGCTTACTCAAACTGTGAAACAAATATTCAATTCCCATGAATGAACAAACACGCAGCTCACAACAAAACTCAGGCAACACCGCTGCTTCTTTTTATTTGAACTTTTTCCACAAAGAGAACTGGAAGCAGTATTTTTGATCGGTCAGCACCATCCAAACACTGACAATAAAAATCAAAATGGATTGCATGATTGCATGAATTCCACCCGGCTTTGTAGTTTTAAAAGCTTAAACACTCCTCACAGCTGACATGATGACAGCGCTGACTCACGTTCTAGCTGCTGTTCACGTGACAGATGCTGCACATCTGTGTTACTCTGACACATCTCTCTTCACGGGACGTCGCTCAAAGTTTAGTTAAGCATTTGCTTGATAGTTTAGGCCAGTGGTTCTCAAGCTGCCTGGGACTGTTCAGGAATTACTGTATAACACATGAAAGCACCTAAACTCGCATTATATCACTGGTATAAAGCTCAGCTTGCTATTTTATGTTATGTTAGTTTTTGTTAGTCTGTTGAGAACATTGTAGCCTCTGTTAAATTGTCATTTTTGTGCTTGTTTACAGTTGTAACCAGCAGTAGCTGTTAGATTTCCTATGGCCAGATGTATTTTGCATATTTTTTGACTGCTTGTCCCTCATGTTGAATGTCTTTAAGGAGCTGATATTGCTAAGAGCTGCTTCATGGCTCGCTCTCCGTGCTGTTTGGCACAATATGTTATTTCATTTTATTCTCCACAACCACCAGGCAACCCCCAGAAAACACGTCCTTGGAAGTCCCAACCCGCCAGGTTGAGAACTACAGATTTAATCTAACAGATCGAATCTGATTATTAGTTTTTGCCCACAATATCCGATCCAGTGATTTTGGAATTCAGAATCAGACCGATATCGATCTACTTAATGTTGGATCGGTGTCTAATTGTTATAAGAGTCATGATTTTAGTGGAAAAAGTTATTTTTGCATTTATTTTTGCTGAATAAAACACAAGTATGAGTGTTTCTGTGAGTCTGTATCAAACAAGCACGTTCCCTTCATTCAGACAGTTTACCCCAAAATCAGAAATACATATTTTCCCTCTGGTCTGCAGTGCTAGGGTTAGGGTTACTGTTTTGTTGTGAGTTGCAGAGTTTTGGAGATCTCGACCATAGAGACGTCTGCCTTCTCTCCAGTATAAGCACTAAAAAAAAAGTTTGAAAATTTCAACAGCAATAGCAAAAACTGCTAACTCACACCAAAATATCTAGATGGATAAATAGCACTAAAGGTCAGAGAATTTTGATTTTGGGGTGTGTTGTCCCTTTAAAAAAAATTGCAGCTCCAGCAATTTGAATTTTGCAGTAAGATTAACCAATTATGTACTGATTATTAAATTAATCGCCAACAATTTTGATAATTGACCAATAATTGATTTATTTGAGTAATTAAGAAAAACAAGTCAAAATTCTCTGATTTCAGCCCCTCAAATATGAATATTTTCTGGTTTCTTCGCTCCTTTGTGACAGTAAATTGAATATCTTTGGGTTTTGAACAAAAAAAAGACATTTGAGGACGTCACCTTGGGCTTTGGGAAACGATGACCAACATTTTTCACCATTTTCTGACATCTTAGGGAACAAAAAAACTAACTGATTAATCAAGAATAATCGACAGATTAATCGACAATAAAAAATAATGATTCGATGCGATCCATATTGTGATTTTGATAATATTTTGATTAATTGCTCAGCCTTAGTTACTGCAGCTTATGTCTTTTCCCACCAGTGGCTCCATCATATCACAGCTGAGCTTTATCCCAACTTATTACATATTTCGGTTGAGATCCCGGGGATTCTAAATATACCACTCAAACCAAGCTGAAGTACAGGGAATTAATTATAAAATGGTTCTCAAAAACATCTGAGATTTCTCATTGGTGCAATGGAGAAGCAATTAAATAATGGGGTCTTGGATTTGAAAATATCACTCAGTCTGGTGTTATATAACCTCAGAAAAGTGCTGGAGAAGCAGCATGGAGAAAATGTTTTGTTTGTGACTTTGAAGTTTGTTCCATTTGTGGTATGTTGAAGTGATGGAAAACCCTTTAAATCTAGTGTTTTTAAAATTCAGTCGGCAGCGATACAGCCTGAAACTTTTTCCCTTATCTGTCCTCTTGACTTTTATTTGCTGGACTTGTCTTTTCTAAAGCCTCAGTCTCTCAAAAACACAAACAGAAAAGCATCTCACTGCTGGTACTTGTGCTGCCTGTAGGGATAAGTTCACTCCTCTCAGCCCTGTCATCCACTGTCAGCCTTTATATTCTGCTGCTCGGAGCCCCATCAGCTCAGCTGCGGCAGCAACGCGTCCGCAACAGGGCGGCAAGATGGAAGAGCCGATCTATACGTGCACTTCAATTGATCTGTGACCTGTTTTCTGTAGGGGGGGGGCGAAGATCCCCTGACACGCACGCAGATTCAGACAGAAAGAGGCTTGTGGAACGATGCGAGAAAAGCGATGAGATGTCTCAGATTGTTCGCTAGATGTCAATCTGTCTGTTAAAGCATCTCGTGTAGAGGCATTCAACCCCTCAGGTCAACTCAGCACCCAGAAAAATAAGTGAAAAATCCCAGAGATGTAAACAAGCAAGCAAACAGGTGAGCCAGATTCTCACTTTTCTTCTCCTGGACTCTTTTTTTTCTCTCTACTTTTAATTCTTATTCCTTCACAGATCAGGCATCAACACCACCAATTCCAGAATTTCTATAAAATCACACACTTTGAGACTAAAGTGCGGCTGCTGCAATCTGATTCCTGAAAACAGAATGAAAGACAGTGACAGAGAGGCAGGCAAGCTCACCGTGGATCAAAGCAGAAAATCCAGAGAGGAGCAGAGCCACCGAGTGCCACATCCTGGTGGTGAGGAGCAGGAGAAAAGAGGAGGCAGAAGAGGAGAAGCTCCGGGTGTTGAAGGAGGAGAAGGAGGAGGAGGAGAAGGAGGAGGATGGGGAGGGAGGAGAGGGAGGACAGACTCAGGAAGCTGCTGGAAATCCCCCGGTCTGCATCCAGTCGGCATCAGATGGGAAGGAGTGTGAGCGTGTGCTGGAAGAGAGAGGGGAGATGAGAGAGAGGAAGAGGATGAAGGAGAGAGGAGGAGGAAGAGGAGGAGGAGGAGATGGTGGCTGTGAGCGCTCCCTCTCTCTCTTTCTCTCTCTGGGAGGTGGGACTAAAATGGAGAGCACAGGAAAGAAAAATGTCAGTGACGGGGGGGTGAAAGGTTTGACGATAGAGAGCAGGAGGTGTAAGAAGAACGGAGAGGGTCTAACTGGTTTGCTCTGCTGCCATGAGTTGACCTTATTAAAGGCAACAGAAACAGATGATGCACATGATCTTAAATGATGTTAACACTCACAGGGAATTGATTTAAAGGTTAAGTGTGATAAGGAAAAGGAATCCATACAGAAAAAAGTGGAAAAGTCGGCTTCCAAAACAGGTCAGTGTCTCAATCTGTGCACAGAAATAGACACTAAAAGGCAAAATGTACTCAAAAATGTGAGTACCTGTAAATCCAGTTTTTTTTTTTAGCTGGCTAATTAGCTCGTGCTTTGCTAAAATTAGCTAGCCAGTTACACATGTGATCCCATATGTTGCTTTTACAGGGAAAAGAGAAAGCTGCATGAGGTACCAAGCTTTCTCAACTGTTATTGGAGCACAGAGCAAAAAGGGGGCGGGACTTAGAAAGGGTCAACTGGTATGAGTTGTGTTTCGCAATGAATGTTTGATGCACATTAGACCAGTTTGATGGGATTTCGTCTTAAGTAATTCCCTCTTAGTCTCTTTATTTTTGGGGTTTAAAAAAGTTGTCATAGTCAATAAATGATCAAACAAGGATCACTGTAAACTATAAAAATTAGATTTATTAATTATTAAAATGGCCAGCACAGTGTCTTCACTTGTTGGTCCCACCTCTGTCGTTCATTATTATGAACTAAACCCCGACAGGGTGGTGCAGGACTTGGAACAGCCTAAAGGAACCATTATCCTGCTTATAACACGGCTACTAACTTTAAAAAATCAACAATTTGACACAAAATACTACTTTAAAAATGATTTTATTGATTTAAAAATTTGTTTTTTTGCTCCTCAAGAGTCTATGATCAGAGCTGCTTCCATAGCAACAGTCTATTATTCATAGCAACTGTCTGCTACTCAGAAATAACAGACTACAGTAACTGACCAATCAGTATTGAGTACTTAACAAAGCCGTGTAATAAGTAAAGGATAGTTTACAATGAGCGGGTCATTATTGCCAAATAAACCCCGACAGGACCATGATGCAAAGTGGAGGGTTTTTGAGTGACCCTGAAGGGATTTATTTTGCAGGTAAGTATTATATTGCAACGGTTTGTTCTTCATAGCAACAGTCTGTTCCTCATAGCAACAGTCTGTTATTCAGAAATAACAGACCTTGGAATGCCATAATTAACCAATCAGAATAAAAAATAATAGAATAAAAGAATTAAAGGAATTAATTATGTGTATAATCTAATATCACGGTAGATATCTTCAGTCAGGTACATTTTTTTTATTGCGATATCACAATATTTGATATATTTTTCACATCCCTATGAATTACTATTTAAAACCTCACTTATTTCACACTTCATCCCATCTTTCATTCCCTTTTCAAATCTCCCACTGTGGCTGGTGTTAACATATGTAGCACGACATATGTCAAGAATATATGACAGCTGGTTACACATACGATATCACGCCACAACAATTATGGTCATGCACTGGTAGACTGGAACTGTGTGTGTCTGCAAGTGTGTGCGTGTGTGTGTGTGCTACCCCCACTCGGTGGGGGGTGAGCTTTGAATCATGGGGGCAGATGGACTCCAGTTTAATTGAGAAAGTGCTGGGCTCTGCAGGAGGGCAACGGGAATGTGCATAGTTAAACTCTACTTCTCATTTGTCCTCACGAAATGCTGATGCAAGGGCAGAGGCAGCGAGAAACGTAAGACTGAGGGAGAGAGAGGGGGGTGAGGAGAGGAGGAGGAGAGGGGAGGAGGAAGAAAGAGTTGGACTGTATAATAGATTACCCTATTACTTCTACTGCCCTTCGGAATTACCCCTCTCCCAGGCAGCCTGTCACACATCCAGAGCGCTCTCCCAAGCTACAGATTCATGCTCGGCTGCACACAGAGGATGGAGAGTGGCCCTCGGAGGCGAAAAGAGGGATGGCTAAGTCACCGGTTAAACCAGACAAAACTGCACCAGGCGTGGAGCGAGGACACACAGCGTGCTTTGGCAATGTATCATCAGAGGAGGAGAAGCATCCTGTTGCTGCTGCATCCCTGCAATATTGCTGCTTAAATGGGTGCAAAATTGACTACGAGTTCATCTCAAGAGGGAAG
>JAJHUR010082789.1:0-15805 GCA_027495735.1 Lutjanus campechanus
GTCTTGGTGATACTGCTATCACTTTTACACATTTTTCAAATCAGCTTTTACATCTGGCAAATTCTCCTAACGGGTAACTTCAATATTTTTCAACCTGGATTCTATTTTGTGTCTAAGTGACTAATAGTGGCAACAATTTTTGAAACTGGTCCAGCATTGAGGGAGAGCGCTGCACTGGTCACTTTGAGCCAAGCAGTATAGCAGCTGTTTCTTTTTAAACTAAAAGGATCTTACTCTTTTAAAAAAATGTGTCTCTCTGTTAGGGATGTTCCTGGCGACTAATATCCCTGTCGATTAAAAGCAAAAATTAATTCAGACTAGTCAAGAAGTCTAACAGTAAGAAAACACACTGAATGCAGTTAAAACTGAGCACAATCTATTAATTGATTGTGTTAAACACTCTCCGAAGAAATACTGTTTATTAAGAACCATTTGAAGCCGTTAATCACAGTCTACAATCTTCAAATCGTATTTTAAATGCTGGCTGATGTGGCACTTTGCGCCGGGCAATACAAACACTGCACATTAACCTGCGAAACAAGACAACTCACTAAATACTTCAACTTTTCCAATCAAAGAGGATCATAAATGACCCAGAGCTGAAAGACACAAAAAGTAAATCATTATTTTCCATCTGAAATCTACCAGCCACTTTCATATTTCACCAGTATTTGGCTGGTGGCTGCTGCCAGTTTCCTACTCTTGTAGCAATTCTTTCCATAATATTGTCAGACACTTAGAACAACAATATGAGCCTGTCTGTGGCAAAATAAGCACTTTTAGTGGATACACTTTTAACAGTGCACAGCTGCCCGGAGGGATTACGGTGCAGTTTTGCTTCTGCCAGCAGCAGCACTCTCCCTCAATACGGGACCAATTTCAAAACTCGTTGTCACTTGGACACTAAAACATAAACAAATAGGGAAAAATACCATAGTAACCCTTAATAACGAAACTCTTAGGAGGTTCCATCAAATAAAATACATAACACTGATGTCTTTAATAAATCAGAAGTGCCTTGTCCTAGAATAAGTGGTGAACTAGCAGCTGCATGCCTTCCTAGAGGTTAACGTTGTCCTCCAGCCACAGTCGTCAATATTAAGCTAAATAACTAATTAACAGAGCTCATTATGCTAACAGGACATTATCTTCATCCACTTGAAAGAGGAAAGATGCTCATGAATTAAACAGATTTTTAAGGCTTGATGTGGGTTTTGCAGAAGAGTTCTCCATCTACTCACAGTAATGTCCTGTGTGAGGCATGGGTGGATGATGCTGTAGATGCCCATTCTGATGTTGAGGCACTGCAGGGGTGAAGCTGCTGTTTCTGCTCCAGTTGGGGTTAGGATCTGTAAATATAAATAGAAAAGAGTTGAGTGTTGCCAAATTCGTGCCAACTTGGAAGTCATGTGCAGTAGATCAGATCTTAAACCTAAATATTAAAAAACAAACAAAGCAAAGAGAATATCTTGCATTATGTTTTGCATATATGTAGTCCCTGTGTAGTGTCTCACTTGATGGTCCAGCACTGATGGTGGAGAAAGCGGACGTTGAAGCTGAGCTGCTGCCCTCTGACGGGGGGAGGAGAGCGGGGCTGCTGAAGGTCTCCTGTGGCCCAGGCCTCGACGGGGGATGCTGGATAGTCTGCAGGTGGCTCTCGGAGCTTGAGTGAGATTGCTGGTTGTCGTAGTCATACTCATCCTTTACCATAAGTGGACCTATATAGAGACAACAGACAGACAGGGGTAAGACTGACTGACAGCCACAGTATCTTTAAAGGACTAATATTTGGCTTATATAACGGCTGTTTCTTGTCAGTAAGTCCAGTCTGACGGCAAAGTAAAAAAGAGAAAATATTCTAAATATAACTTGCAGTTAAAAATGATATAGATTTTTTTTAGATGTACCTTTTTGAAAAAAACCTTTTGTTGCTGAACCTATCCACAGCAGTTTATTATTTAGTTTACATGCTGGCACCCTACTCTGCTTCTCTTAACTGTAGGCATGCCAACCAGCATCTACTGTAGGTAACACACTAAATACCTTATAAATCCCCTCCCGGAAATAATCCAAACTACCCTTTTAACAAACAAAGAGGAAAACTTTGGCACCTTCTTACCTGAACTTGATAGAGTCAGTCCTGATAAGTCTGCAAAAACATGAAAAAAGAACATCAATTTATGAAGGTCCAGAACCAGAACATGGGCTTTACTGTTTTCAACCAGATTTAAAGATTTAAAACAGCAAAAAAAATAAAAAATACATTAACTTATATCAACCTTAATCCATCAACATACCTGTGGTGTCATTCCACATTAAAACAACAAGCTCTAATCGAAACTAACAAGCACACAATTCTTACTTACCAATACCTGGAGAGACCACCCTCTCGTAGTGGTATGGGTTGACACAAACATTGTCACATTTCAGGTCAAAGGCGTACTGGCAATATTTCACATGTTTTAATTCATTCTTGTGTAGATCAGGCCATCGCCACAGTCGGGCATAGACAACATGGGGGAAACCTTTACGTCCAGCAACCTAAAGCACAGAAAGGAAGCTCTAATGAGATAGGCAGTGTTTCTTTGGCATCTCTCACAAGTGTCTCTTACAATTACAAGGAGAATGGCATTAGCCAACTTGGTGCTGTATATTTGCTACTATACCTGTAGGCGTCCATCCAGAGTTCGCTGTATGGTTACACACTTGCTAGGATGAGCTCCATTCGTAGTGATGGCTGTGATAAGGGAATCCAGCTCATCCTTCTTCTCCTTCAGCTTCTTGACAAGACTCTCAATAGCTCGCTTAGCAAAGCTTTCACTCTCTCCTCCCTGTCGGTGGCACATCAGGCTATGCACAATGCTGAGACAGGCATCGTTGCTTGTGGGAGTGTTTGTGATTGACATCTTGCTCCTTAGGTTTCAACCCTGCAGGGTTTTCCTAGTTGTATTCCCTATGCCTTTACAAGTAGATGTGTCAAGGTGAAAGTACTGTTGATCCAACACTGCCCAAGCTTAGCAACCTAAAACAGAAAGAACAGCGTCTTATAACTGAGAGTTCAGATGGACATGTCAACTAAAACATCATTCTGCATTAGATAAAATAGCACTCAATGTAGAATCTGTGTATCAACCCAGAATCAAAAAAGACATATTTTTCCTCTTCCCTGTAGAGCTTTTTATCTGTCTAGATTGTTTTGGTGTGAGCTGCTGAGTTTTGGAGATATCGGCTGCAGAGATCTTTGCTTTCTCTTCAATATAGATGGCATTCAGCTTGTGGTGCTTCAAAGCACCGAACATTACATTTTAAAACCTCAACAGCAATGTCTGTTTTCAGAAAGCATGATTCAAGCTAATCCACAGACCTTGAGCATTTTCATGTAGGAACTATTTTCTTTCTACCACCCACCAACTTTATCAATGTGAAGAGGTAAGTGTGCATCTACTTATGGACTGGGGGCTCATGCTGGTGACAGTGAGGAATGTAAACATTGTTGTCCTCCTCGACTGAGCTGTAACTTCTCATCCATGAGTAGTCTCACACTTCGCTCTGCACAGGTAATGTGTTTGGTGGGAGTAGTTTGGCAAAAAGAAAATAGAAGAAAAAGGGTTGCGGGTAACTTTCAAAATGCCTTAACTTTTACTTTACATTACAAATTGACAACCTCTGCATTAAAGCTCACATTTATGCATGTAGAAAATATAATTGTGTTCGTCATGTGAAAAATAAAGCTGTTACCATACATATTGTCTAAACTACAAAACATTCACGTGGCACCAAAGCCTGGAGAGGATTTATTAAATTAAGATAATACAAACAAAACATTAGGTAAACGTTTGATTTATGAAAGCATTTTCACAATAAACGTAACATTAGCAAAACGTTAGCCCTGATGGGTGCTAAAGCTAATAAACACAGGTATCCTTCTGAACAATGCCTCAGTAATACGAGACTCAATCTGACCTATTTTAAACTTCTCATCTGTTACATAGGAACATTCAATTCATACATATGTTTGGTAAAAGTATCGTTGAGCATTTAGTAGGTTAACATCTCACAGCTAACGGTGAGTGCTTCTATTGGTGTTAGCTAGTTAACGTAAATACAGTTAGCGCTAGTTAGCCTGCGCTAGCATTCGTCTCCTATCATTACCACACTCAAATACAACTGATTTGTGAACTTACAGTGATTTCTCCGAGGAGTAGCGTCAGTCCCAGTGGTAGAGGGTGATACGTGAGTGCTTATAAATGTTAATCCGTTATCTACCGATAACTAGTTTGTGTTACTGACTGTTATTTCTGCTAGCCTGCTAGCTAGCACATACGCTAACAGCTAATGCTAAACAAACCTTCATCAACTCACGCTCGCTCGCTTCTATGATTGCCCAAATCCGCTACCTCACAGAATGTTACAGTGTCCCTTTAGCAAAACGGCCACTCATTTATCCGTTCGCCTCATTACATTTAAACTGTGGAAACGATAAAGGCTAACAACAAGAACACGGTTACTGGCTAGCCGGGCACGAAAATAAACAATAAATTCTTCTCCTCCGCCCTCCGCCCACCACCATGCCCCAACTGAGCATGCACGCGTAAAATGTGACAGGCGGGGCACTGCTGTTTGTTATCGTATTTGTTAAAAATGAAATAAAACAAAATATTCTGTTTAACAGCAATTTTAGAGCGAGTGATAGCGGTTTTTCTTAAATGAACCTGTCATTTTATTTTTAGCATTTGTCTGAATGCCTTCTGGACTACATGCATGCTAATTCTGGGGTGCATTGCAGATGTTCCATGAGGTTCTTCTACACCTCTCCAGTGGCTCCCTTTGGCTTTCACAAAAAAAAATAGATGGAAATGAATAATGGTTATTTATAATTTAAAAAAAAACATTTTAATTTTCTCTTGTTATTGTTGTAGGCCTAAAGTGAATCTTACATCTTACAACTGTAAAAATTTGTAGCCAGTACACTGAATGAAAAACAAAAAACAAAAAACGTGCATCATAGTTTAACATCTACAGCTCTGCTCCTTCTTCCTTTCTCCTTCTCTTAATTCGCTGGTGACCAGTCCTGACTTTCACTAAGCTAGCTTTGGATGCCAAATCTAAAACAAGAAAAGTCTCAGTGGACAATAGAGAATTTAACAGTTGTGGATATTCAGCATATACAATCATGTATGTGCACAAAAAAATTAGGCTGATTTGTCCAATAGCATTTGAGAATGGCTGAATAGCTTCGGGTCCTTTGGTCCCGTATTACTTTAAAGATGCTGAGCAAGACGCTGGTGATTACAAAGGGGTTACATCCAAATATTCTTTTCAGGTTGCCTGGCAGAGATCTGCACTCAACTTGGTGTACTGTTCTAGTTATCCAGATTTTTAAAGTGTTTTTGGATGGTTGTAAACTGTGGGTAGTATTTGTCTCTGATGTCTTGGTACAGCTGGCAGGTGGTAAAAAAAAGTGCAGCTCAGTCTCCAACTCCCGCTGTGTGCAGAGGGTGCACAGTCTTTCTTCTCAGGGGAGGGAGATCTGCCTGTGGTGGCCTCTCTGCTCACTGCATCTGTACATAATCTTGGATTTCCTTAGATTTGGATCGGACACAGTGGTCAGGTATTCTCTATTTAGGGCTAAACAGAATTCCAGTTAGCTCTGGTTTGTGGATGATTTGTTCCAATGTGCCAAATAGTTTTCTTTTTGTTTTATCATGTAGAGTTGTTTGTCTAAAGGGGGTTTCTGTCAGGGGGCTCTGTGTGTTTGTGAGCAGAGTTCCAGAAGCAGCTGGCTGGGGGATTTCTCTCTAGGGTCTCTCTGTAGGTCTGTCAGGGTCACTAAATACTCTTTTTTTAGTTTTATAATTAGTTGGTATCATCCTACTTGCATTACTTGGAGTTTTCCATTGGACGCTGAGAATAAATTTGCAGAATTCTGCAAAATTAATTCACTTTGTTGGTTTCCGTGGCTGAAAGCTGCCATGTCTGCTGTGTGAACTGTACCTGGAGGGTACTTAAAGGTACATAGGCTACTAAGAGGGTTGGAGGAATTAGAGAGGCAATAACAGCCCACAGCACTTCTGCCCAAACACCACAAAGTAAGTTAATGTGACCATGACAATGACATGTTACATTAGTTTTAACTTCAACTAAATATACTCAGTTTTCTCAACAGACATCTTCAAAAATGGAACACAATGAGGTGAGTCAATTATGGTCAGAATAAGGAACATAAACTTACATGGTTAATTTAAAATAGAGTAATACATATATATACACACACATATATATACACATTTGTTATGCTGCTAATACAGCAATCCCATAAATGTCTCCTCACATTCTCCACTGTTAAAATGTGTAGTGTAATGTTTGTTGCACGGATTATTGCATTATTAGAATAGAATAGAATAGAATAGAATAGAATAGAATTGCCAACAGTTATCCACAGCATTTATAATGAGAGTCAGAAGACACAGAAGAGAAATATTACACGTGACACATAAACTCCTGGTAATGCTGAAACTAAACTATAAATAATCATAAATCACTCATAAATTACAATATCAGAGCATTCAGTTCTCTTATACATGCCAAATAAGTTTGTTATAATGCTGTTTAATATTTACTCAGTGCAATTCCAGTGTCTTTATAATATCTTTGAGTGTGTGATCAACAACAAGACTTCTGCAAATTATTTGAAATTCAAATGATTAAATTAACCTCAAGATGATGTTCTCCAAACTCATCAGCAGGTGTAGCAGCCCTGCAGCAGTCTTTTCTTTTGTGGAGTAGTTATTTTTTACCGTAATATAAAGTCTCCCCCTTGTGGTTATACAGTAATATAGTGTGACATGACAGCAATCCCTTGTCCGGTCCCTTACTCAAATGTGCTGTTGACATGGATCCCTTTTCCGGACCATGGAAAGTGTGCAAGAAAACACAGAACATAATGAACCCAAAAGAAAACCTAGTGAATATAGAGATGAGTGTTCAAGCTTAAAGACAAACAGAAAATCAGGACAGTAATGACATGAAAAAACAACAACTCAGGAGCTTCTTTCAACCGATCCTCCAAGAGACATCTGCTGAAGTGGGAGTTATCATTTGAATTGATATGGACGACTTCCAGAAAACTAATGAAGGGAGACCAAATTTTCCTAAAATAAAATAAAATTTGTCATTTTTATGTTGAAGAGAGAGGAATCTAACACATTTTGGAAGGCAGGAGAAGATCTTTTAACTTTTTCACATCGGACAAAATAAAAAAGCAAATGTGAGCACCATGGATCATAAAGGTGCATTTAGCCACATGCAGGACACATTTCTGTCTCTCTATCTTACGCTCTGTTTTCCCCACCGAGGTTCGATTGTCAAAATAATATGTCAATTTTGAGAAACAGAACAGACCCAGATTTTTTATAGTTATTAGTCATTACACATCTCCTCCCTGCCTTCACCAGGGAGTGCATAATTTTTCGCCTACAGCAGCTCCCACGTTCTGATTTTTTTAAAGCAACCGATCAAAAGTGTGGTGCGCCTGGAATTTTTTTTCCCCCATTTTATAATATTTGCCACACAGTAACAAAGAGTTTTAATACGTATTTATACACATACATATTAATACATATTTAAATGAAGACACAATTTTGACAGTAATGTACTGTTCTTCCAAAAAGGAGTAAAATACCATCAAATTTAATGCTTCTTGACACGCATCAAGCACCTAGCAGCCACAAAAGAGCATTTTCAGAAAACTGTCCCTTCAGCAGTTTAAGAAGTTTCTGTATTTTAAACCTTTTTGTATGACTGCTTTCTCTTGAGTAAATTCAGCCAATGTTATACCTGCATTCAGCAAATAATAACAGTGTATTAGGGTGGAGATTGTCTCTTTTCTGATAGTTGGGTAACAACATAATCTTTAATATCGTACTTTGTTTCAGCTTCGCCACGTGAGTAAGGACCCATTCCAGTTAGTGAATCTGGACTTGCTATAAAATAAAGTTTTTAGTGCACTTCCTATTAAAAACCGCTATTCTAAAAAAGAGGGGATCCTGTGTAAAACGTAAATAAAAACAGAATGCAATGATTTGCTAGTCCTTTTCGACCTATATTTAATTGAATGCAATGCAAAGACAAAATATTGTAAATATACACTCATTGTGAATTTGATGCCTGCAAGACATTCCAAAAGAAGTTGGGATAGAGGCATGTTTAACACTTGATACATCATCTTTTCTTTTAATAACACCCGATAAGCATTTGAGAACTGTCTAGGGTCTCTGTTGTCATATTTCCTGCTTCATAATGCACCACATATTTTCAATGGCGACAGGTTTGGACTGCAGGAAGGTCAGCCTAGTAGTTACACTTTTTATTTACTATGAAGCCAGTGTGTCTTGGCATTGTCTTGCTGAAATAAGCAGGGAAATCCCCTTAAAAAGTCGCCTTAATGGCAGCATATGTTGCTCCAAAACCTGTTTGTAACTTTCAGCATTAATGGGGCCTTCACAGATGTGACAGATAGCCATGCCGTGGCCACTCACATGCCCCCATACCATCACGGATGCTGGCTTTTGAAGTTAGTGCTGGTAACAATCTGGATGTTCTCTCTTTAGCCAGCAGGACACAACACCCATGATTCCTGAAAACAATTTCAAATGTAGACTTGTCAGGCCACAGCACGCTTTTCCACTTTGTGTCATTCAGTCTGTCTCAGATGAGCCCAGGCCTGGGGAGGCCAGCAGCATTTCTGGATGTTGTTGATACGTGGCTTTCTCTTGGCGGATGGTAGAGTCTTAACTTGCATTTGTAGATGCAGCAAAAAACTGTGTTTACCAACAAGGGTTTTCAGAGGTGTTCCAGAGCCCGTGTAGTAATGTCCTTTATACAACATTTTTTTGTTGCCTTTGTCCCAAATTTGTTGCAGGCATCAAATTCAGAATGAGTCTATATTTACAAAGACACTAAAGTTTATCACTTTGGACATTAAATATCTTGTCTTTGTACTGTATTCAATTGAACATGAGTCAAAAAAGTTGCAAATCATTGCATACTGTTTTTCTTTACATTTTACACAGTGTCCCAACTGTTTTTGGAACTGGGGTTGTACTACAGTACTACTTGTTATTGTAGGTTTTTTTTCTATGTCAAAATGAAATGAAATTAAATGAAATTATATATTAAATTCCGACAGTCCCCAAACTAACAACAGCAACAAGCCATTACGAACAAAGAAGCTAATGCATATTTTAGGAATATTTTCTACATATTGAAACTTCATTCTAAGCTACACACGGGGAAATCAATTTGTTCACTGCCAGTCCATATCTCTGCCCTGCACACTTGGCCTATGTAAATCCGTGCGCAGAGTGAGGATCCTATTAAGTTAGAAGGTTCCACAGTGTTATTCCATTATTGTTATCTGCTTCCGACTGTTAACAGCAGAAGCTAGGTGATGATGTGACATGTATTTTTTCCATTTGAACTGTTGCTGCTGAGGCCTTGATAAGGGCGTCCAGCATGCCCGTGTCAGAAAAAGGAAGTGGGAGGGTTCAGAGGGCACCGAGCAACCTGATGGCAGGATTGTCAATAGAGCATGTTGGCGTTGGAGACCAGGAATCTGACACCACCTTCTCACAAATGCTGCCACTTGGAGTGGCGTCTCATCCTGAGTGACGGTCTACAAGACTCCAGGCTCTGACACCTCGTTATCACCGTGGCATGGACACGGGCAGAGAGAGGCCCGCCAAGCATGTGACGCTAGAGGGACGGGGATTAAGGTTGTTAGGTGGGCAGTGTTGTGATTGTACCTGACAATGAAACAGGGTGAACAAGCGATCAAAAATTGCTCAATGAATGATGTTTGTTTTCAGATGTTTTATTTGTAACAACCATAATAAGATTAATGTTGGTGTGAGAGCCAAAAGCAGGATATGAATGGCCGGGGTGTAAAGAAAGATTTCACAGCAGTTGACAGCAACATTAGGTAAGAGAAATTGTACATTTTTCAGATGAGAAGCCCCGGAGAGCTCCAAGACACCGTGGAAATCCTCTCCTGGTCAAAAGCCATCGAAAATATATTTTCTGCAAGTTTGGCAACCAAGTAAGAGGAAAAATGTCACATTCTTTAAATCACTTCAGTGGCTCCAACCTGCCACAGGGCACAGAAACAAATTATACCATTTACAAATCTGCAGCATGAAGCATTTTGGCGAGACTGTGATTCAATTACGGTTGATTTAAGAGACTTTTCATATTTGACAAAAAACATACAGCATACTGTCAGTAGTGCAAAACATTGCTATCCTGTGGCCTACCCTAAAATGTGCATTTTTCTTTTTTTTTTCTTTTTTTTTTAAAAAGAACATTTCAGTTTGGATAAGGTGGAGCTTCTTAACTTCTGCCTTGGAAGTGGTTTCTGTCAGAACAAAATACAGATGGAAAAAAGGAAGTTTTGAGAAAGGCCTGTGATGAAAAACTCAGCCAGCACCTGCACTGAAATAACCCAAAGTGCAAATTTCACATTCATCAGATTCTGCATCTTGAAACTTTGCACCAAAACATCACTACATATTTTGTAGTTGTATAGATCTCAAATACATTTTTACGAATTATTCAGAAGGCTGTAACTGTTATCAGTGCTACAGTATTTAAAGGTCCAGTGTGCAAAATTTACAGGGATTAATTGGCAGAGTATGAAAGGAATAGACGATACTATTCATTCATTCATCAAGAGAAAAAAAAAAGAATTGTGTTTTCGTTACTTTATAATGAGCCGTTTATATCCACAGAGAGTGTGGTGCCTCCTCTTGACTTTCTATTATGTTCTTTTATTCATGGAGGTTTATATTTGTAAAACTTTGAGCCAAGAAATACGATTTAAACATTTGTGATGACATCACAATGTAAAGTCTATGACAATGTGAGTCTGCAAGCTCACCGCTGGATGCCATGAAATCCTACACACTGGTCCTTTAACCTTTTGACTCACCCCTCATGACATGGAGCTCATTTCATCTGAAGCAGATTGAAGAGAGTTTTTTAAGCAGGATGTTGGTACAGTGGAAACCTCTTACAGTGATCACATTATTATTACCAAAATGTTCTGTTTTTCTTTATTTCACATGCAGATGACCATCTAGTTGACATTTGTATCTTTATTTGTCAATTTATTGCCCGCTGGAGGGAGCATTACGTGACATTTCCAATCCACTTGACGAGGGCAGGTTCAACCACAAGTGCTTTTCCCGAGTGTTTTTCTGCCTCCGTCACTAGCAGACTGGCACTCGTTGTTTGAGGGGACTACACAACGTAGCCTGAGGAACACCAAGGTTCACTGCTGTATCTTGTTGACTCGTTTTTGGTACTTTGTCATAAGCAAAACTGAATTTTTTTACTGGGTTTTTCATGATTTAAGTCCCAGCTGGATAGCAGACATTACTGTGAGGCTAATAATCAAGTAAAGTAAAATTACTGTAAGGTGAGGGTCAGCAACACGCAGCTCTTTTGCTCCTCTCAGGTGGCTCCCTGTGGCTTTAAAAAATTATATGGAAATGAACGGTTCTTTTTTAACATTAACATAATTTCATTTATCACTGTTGTATGCCTAAAGTGATTCTTACGTCCTATACAGCAAATTCTTAAAAAATGATCTACTAAATGTGTGTCATAGCTTAGTCTATGGCTCAGTGCCTTTTCCTTTATAAGCAGTTGATCACTGTAGCAATTTCCACTGTACTAATGCCATATTTGCAAAAACATGGCCAATTATTGTCGTTTACAATGAATTGTGGAACTTACCCAAAAACATTTTTAAATACAAAAATTGGCAAACAATTATGTAATAAATCAGGACAGACAGGCTGTTTACAGTAAAGGGATTTGCAGCACTTTGAAAGCTTTGTATTCTACAATAATATAATAACTGATTTACCTTTATACAATTACAAATTTACATCATATAGCACAGATTTGTGTCCATCCCTAATTTACAACTAAGTCTAGACTTGTGTTTTACACACCACTGTATGAGATCTTAGATACTGTGGAAACAAGCACATGAGAACATGATAGATAGATAGATAGATAGATAGATAGATAGATAGATAGATAGATAGATAGATGGTGATCATTTCTTTAGCTCTATTAGTTCACAGTCTCTATCTCTGTGTCACAGCATCACTGTCAGGACTATCTACAGCCACACTCTGCTACCACCATCCCCTCATACTTGTGGTTGAAAGTGATCACCCCGTTATCGTGATAAAGGAGTGAGATTGGCTCCAGCTTAGTGGGTACGCAGCAGGCACGCGATGCCCTCTCTGGACTCTTAACACTCAGCAGTGTCTGCACTATGGCGTGTTTGGTGGGCGAGACCTCGGAGGTCATGGGTGGGTTGCATACACCGTTGCACTCATATGCCTCATAGCCCAGAGGCTGGATGATCCACGTATCCCAGCCAATGTCTTTAAAATCCACAAACAGTGGGGTCCTCTTGCATGGCTCGCTCTTAACATTGCGACGGATTCGGGAAGGTGTGTCGTAGATAAGATTGGACTGCAGTTGCGAGAGAGACTGTGTGTTCAGCTCGTCCTGCTTGTTGTGATTATCGTGACCCCAGAAAGCCCCCTGGCTCCGGCCCATGTTTTCAGGAAGGTCATTCTCATGTTCAATCATCTGGTTGAGCTCTTGTTTATCCAGTTTGTGATCTCTGCTCTGATCGTCTGAGAATACAATCATCACTGCATTGTGTTTCCCATCCAAGCTCCTGTCGATATCAATCTCAGCCACCCTCCCGCCCTCCTCTGTTACCTCCTGTGTGGCCCCTTCCTCCTCTGACCCCAAGCTCGCAATGTGCACCTCCAGTCTGTGTGTTGCACACCCTGACTTCAGCCAGAGTGTAACCACATGAGTCAGGTCAAATGACACCCAGCTGTTATCTTTGGCATGAATATGCTTTGTCACCAGTTCCTCTACATCCGTCATCTCCACCACCTCCTCTTTATCCCTCCTTCTTCCTTCTTTCCCCACCTCTTTTGTCCAAACAACGCCCTCATGTATTTTGTAGATGGTCACCTTGCAGTCGATGCCACCATACGGTCTTTGGGCCTTCCGGACAAGGGTGAAAAGGCGAAGCTCAGCTATTGTTATGTGCTCATGGTGGCGCATTGAGATGTTGAACAGCAGGGGATGTATCGTCACACCCCTGGTTGTTTTACTGTACGGGGAAGAATCTGAAATCAAAAATCAATAAGTGTGTCTCAATGCATTTTGTAGGTCTCTGTGCTCAAAACTCAAGTTAAGTAACGATAAAGGGAATGCTGAATCAGCATTCCCTTTAACTATGTTGAATTTTAAAATTACCCTTGTGTATAGTATACAGGTCCTAAATCAGATTTTTTTGGTTTGTTTGAATCATATTACTCATAAATTCTCAAGGCTTTGTTCAAGTGCAGCTTGTGTGAATTAAACAGCATTTTGACTTCTACAGACCAAAGAAGCTGAATCAGTATTCCCTTTAACTATGTTAACTTTAAAAATGTACTTGTGGAAAACGCACAGTTGCTACAAAAGATGTTTTGGTTGTTTTTTGGTTTGGATTACTCATGAATTGTCAGGGCTTTGCTGAAGGGCAGTTTGTGTCAATTAAAGCAACATTTTGACTTCAATAAACCAAACTACATCATCCCAGCAATTCCAAAGCTAATCCTTTAAATCCCTTTAACGTGTTTTTTATTTTATTTTTTTATTTTTATGCAAACCAAAGTTTTACATTTTTTACCCAACCCAATTTCCATGGTGTTAAACAAAAAGAAGTTTGTACCTTCATTCTTGAAGCTGCGCACAATGTTGGCAGAGGGCACAGCAGTGTGGTCGTGGGCAAATCGGTTGTACAGCTCCAGCATGTACTCTGGTGGCTCCTTGCGGGCAGCGAGGGGCCTGGGCTGGGGCCTCAGCTCTGTGAGGTTCATTGTGGACAGAAAATGGCTCAGAAAGTCCTGTGCATCAAGCAGCGGATTATCACCCCTGCTGACTGACGCCCTGTGATGGTTCTCAGGAGACCTGATGGGACTGCTCAAGCTCAAACCAGTCAACATCAGAAGCAGGACATTCAGAGAGCGGATGAAGCCGAGGTTGGAGAAGACTGAAACGGTCATGGCTGAGTTGAGTAAAGGTTTAAATCCAGAAAGTATCAGTTGAGAAGATGTTATGGATCCACCTGCAAAATGTTCAACCTTTCAAGGAAAGACTCTTAAACTCTTCGTTAAAGGACAACAGGTTGCTGTTGGGGTCAATGAGAAAACAGCTTTGCCCTTGTTGATCTTGTGGTTTGGTTCTGAGGGCAGGGCTGTGCTGTCCAATGTGCTGTGCTGACAGATGTCATTAAAGCCTGCCCGGCCCTCCTCTTTCTCCCCCCACCAACTTATGACTATCCATAATTTCTACTCATAGTCTGTCTTATTTTGATTTATGCTTTTCTCCTCATCAACAAAACTTGCCTTACTCTGTAAAAATCTGTCTGAACTTAAAGTTCATGTCCAAGCTGCCTTAAATTTTTTGTATTTTTGAATTTGAAAAGAGAAGTGTAAGTTACTTTTGTAATGATTCAAACTAAATAAACTAGTCAAAAAAAGTGATGTTAATTCAGTTGCACTTGAGAAAACATGTTGAATAAGCTTAAGATATTAAGTTGAACCAATAACTCCTCAGTTGAACTGATGAACATTACAAACAAATTTGATTTTCTTTTTAATTTACCTCCACATGTAAAGTCAAAAGATTTCGAGTTAGAAGAACTCCTGTTTGTAAGTTTTGAAGTGTTCTGAAAATAAATACTATAAATTGTGAGTTTAATTAATGCGAAAAGATAAACCTTGTATAATTATGTTAAGTTAATGAAAAAAGATGAATTGATTCCACTTATATTGCTGTAATTGTTTTTGCAGTGTACACTGACTTTAGAACATGATTGATTTAACTATGATATTTGACCTCCATGAATGACTGTAGATATAAGGAAGTTATTGCAATCAATGTAACATTGAACAAATTAAACATAGATATTATACTGTGTGTATACTTTCCTTTCTGATACATAAAATCTATTAACATTTAACAATATTGTTCATTTATGCTTTCCAATCTCCACAAGAGGCCAGTGTAGACTCAGTATCTGTAACTCTGCTCCGTTTTAAATAGAATTAAACATTTTCATGAGGTGGTGTAGAGGCTGATTTAATCTCATTTGCATGCTTTTAGCTAATTACTGGTTTTGTTCTGTAATATCAGCAGTCTGACAGCTCACATATGCAATCATTGCCGTCATTTCAACATACACCCACTTCAACAAACAATCAAATAAATTACATCAAATAAAAAGTAATGAAAACTAATTTAGAAAATACATAATATTAGAATATTAAAACTCACTGCAACATAAGACATTTCAGCCATAGTGCTTCATCAATGTATATGAGACACATGTACAAATCATGACTTCACATGATATAGATATATGAACCCACAGTGCAGCCGTGTATCTAAAATGCCACCACTTATGCAAGTGAGCTCTGCAGCCTGCAGGAGGAACCATGACTAATGTCAACACATTTTAGCCTCTCAGTGGTCGTGTGCAAAATCACTCTTCGTGGCTACTGCAGACAGGCCAGCTGACAGTCTTGTCTGGGCCCGGGACAAGATAATGTTAGATGGGCCCTCCCCTCCACCACCGCTGGGTTTTTTGTCACTAAACATCCCCAGTTATGTTTGATATATTGTGATAATGCAATAAATAAGGTATTGTATACGAGGG